>CM040989.1:24021252-24033301 GCA_022985145.1 Pangasius djambal | reverse complement strand
AGAGAGAGAGAGAGAGAGGGATAGAGAGAGAGAGAGAGGGATAGAGAGACTCACAGCAGGAGGGCTGCAGTTCTTGTCACTGTAGGTGAACAGTTCATACAGAACGACTCCAAAACTCCAAACATCCGACGCCACTGAGAACTTACTCTCCATCAGAGACTCAGGAGCGTACCTTCATCACACACACACACACACACACACACACACACACACACACACACACACACCATACACATATACACGGTTTATACTTATATGTATTATTATTATTATTATTATTATTATTATTATTATTAACATTTCCTCACCAGAATATGGGGCTCTCTCCAGGCTCCTTCACCGTGTAGTAGTCTTTATCCTGAGGAAGAACCTTGGTCAGGCCGAAGTCTCCGATCTTCACACGCATTTCACTTTCCACCAGAATGTTCCGCGTAGCCAAGTCTCTGTGGATGTAACGCTTAGAACCCAGATAATCCATCCCCTGTAAAACACACACACACACACACACACACACACACAATGCACAGCGTCAGCATGAAGAGAAACAGTTGTAGTGGATTGTGACATTGTGTGTGTGTGTGTGTGTGTGTGTGTGTGTGTGTGTGTGTGTTGCCTGTGGTTCAGAAGATGAAAGTGTAATACAGCACAGTGAGCGTAAAATGAAGTTTTGCTCTAAGCTTTTCAACACATCTCTGCCCTCTAGTGGTCATACGCACGAAGTGCAGGTATTAATTCACCGTGTCCTAATGGACGAGTCTGCGGACTGCAGATACAAACCTGTGCGTTTCAGTGCTTTAGTGTTTGAAACAGTAAAGCAGGTACGAGTGAATAATACTGTCTGAATATTACAAATAACAAATAATTACTTTTTTGTGCTTGTGTGCTGAATAGTGAACATTTTGTGCAGTGATGTGTAATACAATCACATTTTTTCTACATTTAAAATGTATCTAATACAATGAGAATGACTGAATATCTATTAATTACATTTATATATAAAAAATAAATCCGTTATAACCAGTTTTAAGTTATGTTTCCTGATTTGAGCAAAGCTGGTTTCACATCTATTTAAGGTTTAAATGAGAAATTTATTATTGTGCTTGTTTCCACTCGTTAAACAACTTCATCTGCCATTTTCAGGAAAGGAAAGTGATCTTGTGCTGATAAAATAATAACAACGCAGAGGTTTTAGCTGAAGGGAAGTGGACAAGATCGTGATAAACGGTAAGTGTAAACTTGTGTGTGTGTGTGTGTGTGTGTGTGTGTGTGTACTTTGCAGATCTGTGAAGCGTAGTGCAGCAGTTTCTTGTGATCGAAGCGCTCTTTGTTTTTAGCGAGGTATTCCCTCAGACTGCCGAATGGAAGGTACTCCATCACCAAGCGCAGGTTTTTACGACCTAAAAAAAAAAAACAAAAAAAAAAAAAAAGGAAAGAGGATGAAAAATGAATTTAAAAATCCAACAGACACTTGATAACGACTTTCTCCACCAAAACGTCACTGTTAGTTGTTGTTGTTTTCTTTCTTTTTTTTTTCCTTTACACAAACTCCACACTGAATCGCTCTCAATTTTAAATAATACAGTTGAATAATAAGAGGAACATTTGTGAATGTGTGTATGAGAATGTGTGAATGTGTGTGTGTGAGAATGTGTGAATGTGTGTGTGTGTGAGAATGTGTGAATGTATGTGTGAATGTGTGTGTGTGTGTGTGTGTGTGTGAGCCTCGCCTGCAGTGTAACACACTCCTTTGTATTTGACGATGTTCTCGTGCTGTAGTGATTTGAGGATCTCGATCTCTCTCTCGAAGTCGCGCAGGTGTTCGGCGGTGCTGTGCTGCAGCTTCTTCACCGCCACGACCTCACCGGTGTTATCCTGCAACGGGTCGTAACGACACTTCTCCACACTGCCAAAGTTCCCCTACACACACACACACACACACACACACACACACACACACGGAATATTTAACAAACATTTCAGCTTCACCATACTTCATTTGTGGATTTTCTGGCTCTACATCAGCCAATCAGGTTGCCAGACAACTTTTCGCTGATGATCCATGTTTTTTTTCTGGCCAATCAGCACAATTGTGATCAACCAATCAGCTTAAGCTTTATAAGCGTCGCACGTCAGGTTGGCAGGTTGTCATTTTTTTAGCGTAAAGTCAGACTACTTTGGCGCTGCTGGTGTTTTGGCGATCATGACGTTTTAACAGCGTCGCCCGCACTACTGAAGCGTTTGTTCGCAACGGAAAATACAAAACTACAAAGAGTGTGTGAGCTTTTAAACTCATGAAGGCGGATTAATTTTTTTTTCTCCACATCGAGACAACATCTGCGATTAATCTCCACATTAAAATGATTAACATGTTTTTACCTTTCCGAGCTGCTGCAGGAAGATCAGGTGTCGCGGCTCGAACTGAGTCGGCTCCTGGCTGTCAAATGCTCCGGAGAACCCGAACCCGCGGTTCCTGAGGGGGAGAACATCGTTCTCTACCAACAGCTCGTAATCTGGGAGAGTGAAAAAGACAAAGACGGAGAGATTCTCTGTGTTATACTGACCACAACAAGAAAAAAAATCACAAGTGAAATGCAAGTAAATGCAAGTAGCTGAAATGTACAGTATAAAAGCGATAATTTATACGCATCGCAGTGTTGTGTAGAGTTGTGTAGAGCTGTGTAGAGTTGTGTAGAGCTGTGTAGAGTTGTGTAGAGCTGTGTGTACCGGGGGTGAAGAGGCTGTTGAGGTCTCGGATGACGGATCTGAACGATGGACGCTGGAACGGTTCGTAATCCATACAGTTGTTAATCAGAGTGGCCAGTTCTGTCCATTTGGGTGCAGAGAGCTGATGTCTGTCCTCATAGAACAACAGCTTCTGTACAACACACACACACACACAGAGCGTTAGCTATCTGATGGCTATAGCTAGTTGATGGAAAGTGTGTGTGTGTATGTGTGTGTGTATGTGTGTGTGTGTGTGTGTGTGTTACCTTGGAGGAGTCGTAGGAGCTGAGTGGTTTCTCTCCTCCGGTGTAAATCTCCCACAGCGTGGTGCCGAAGCTCCACTTGTCCGTGGCTAAGCTCAGGTTCCTCTGATCCTCCACACACTCCGGAGGAACCCAGGGGATGTGCTCGATCAGAACTACACACACGCACGCACACACGCACGCACACACGCACGCACACACGCACGCACACACGCACGCACGCACGCACACAGGAAGACAAAGAAATGGAGCAGTAGGTGACGACTGGGAGAAAATCGCTTTACTTTGATAAAGGGTATAGTATGTAGTGTGTGTGTGTATGTAGTGTGTGTGTGTGTGTGTGTGTGTGTGTGTCTCACTCTCTCTAGGCTGAACTGAGATGCTGATTCCTGGGTCACTCAGTTTAATGAAAGGTGGAGTGTGTGTCTTTCTGTCTTCCTCTCTAGCGAGCAGAATGTTTTTAGCACACACATTCCCATGGATCAGGCTCTTATCCTCCTGCAAATACAAAACACACACACACACACACACACACACACACACACACACACGCACACACACACACACACACACGCACACATCATGACTAAACCACACCACTGACGTGTAACCACTGGATTGTCATTTCAGATGAGCGTGTGTACTGAACTCATTTATATTACAGATGTGACTGAAATTAAATCTCTCTCTCACACTCTCTCTCTCACACACACACACACACACACACACACTAATGACTAATACACACCTCTGACATGTAATCTGTACACACTGTATTTTATGCACACCTTAAAAACAGGAATGTCATTTCAGATGAGTGTGTGTGCTGAATGTGTGCTTAATATTACAGATGCGATATTTAACTGAAATTAAAGCTCTCTCTCTCTCTCTCTCTGTCTCTCACACACACACACACACACACACACACACACACACACGCTGTGTGACTCACCAGGTAATGCATGGCCCAGGCCAGCTGTTTGGCCACCTCCAGCTTCCAGGTGATGTTGATGGAGCTGCGGTTCCTCTTCAGGTATGTGTCCAAGGAGCCAAAGCGCACAAACTCCTGAACCATGATGTCTGAGATGCAACACACACACACACACACACACACACACACACACACACACACACACACACACACACACACACACAAACATCATGATATCAAATTCAGAAGTTCAAATGTAGGCGAGTGTGAACTTTAACCAGCAATTTTAAAACTTACGCTCCTCTGTGCACACACAGATCCCGTAATTCAGCAGCAAGTGCTTATGGGAAATCTGACTCATCATACTGGCTGCTTCAAAGAAGGACTGAGAGAGAGAGAGAGAGATTTACTATATTACACACACACACACACGCACACACTAATCTGTTAATCGGACCTTATGATGTTTTTATTTCTCATGATACCTCAGTGTAGTTGCGGTGGCTCTTGTCCAGCACCTTCATCACCACTTCCATCTCATGCACCCCATAATCTCCCAGCTCCCTCCTGATTCCGCGGAACACCTGCGTAAACGTGCCCTGTCCCAAACTTTCCGTCTGAAAACACACACACACGCACACACACACACACACACACCATATATCTTTAAAGGGTTTCCTAGTAAAATCAAGGAAGTCTGAGGGATAAAGTTCCAACACTAAGGTTCCAGAGCTAAGGTTCCTGGGCTAAACATCCTTGACTAATGTTCCAAGGTTAAAGATCTTGGACTAATGCTTCAGAGCTACAGTTCCTAGACTAAATTTTCCTGGGTGAAAGTTACTAGGCTAAACTCCCAATACTAATGTTCCTGGGCTGAAGTTCCAGACTAAAGCCATAAAGTTCCTAGACTAAAGTTCTTACCATTTGCAAGTCCTCTCTGTGGATTTTGTGGAAGACCATCTGAGTGTGTTTGAGGGGTGATGGAGAGAATGGAACATCTGAGACCTCACCACTCCTGCAGATTAACAAGTTCGACTTATCTGCAGAGAGGCAGAGAGAGAGAGAGAGAGAGAGAGACACACACACACACACACACACACACACAGAGAAATGTTTTTTTATGTAATAGTCACTGTAGCCTGCTGTGTACTTCTCTCAATCAGCCAGCAACACATTTTCAGTTCTACAGAAGGCAGAGAGTGACCCGTATGTGACCTCTGACCTTTGTTCCTAGGAGGGCAGCACTTGGTGAACTGGAAGATGTGACCCTCGGAGCGCAGCGCTTCCTTCTGGTAGCGGTGCAGGAGCTCACTCAGACTGCTGAACACACACTTCGCTCCACTCAGCACAAACTCACCCTCCAGATTGCGCACGATCTGACAGTGCTTATACTCAAACACACTGTCGTACTGCGCACACACACACACACACACACACACACACACACACACACACATCAGTTTACTCTATAATTACACCACAAAGGACAGGAAGTAGTTTATATGACATACTCACCCCAACCACGAAGGACAGGAAGTACTTGTTGTAGTCTTTAGGGCTGCAGCGCAGGATGTACATGCCTTTAGCGTTGTCACAGCGACGGAGACGGCTAATGGCAAACTCCATCCTAAAGCCAGAGACATACGGTCAGCTGTGGTTTTGAGTGTGTGTGTGTGTGTGTGTGTGAGCTGTACTGATATTAAATAAGATGTCCTGATGGAATAGGACACAACCCTCCTAAGCAGTGCGCACTACAGGAGGGCGAAACTCACGAGACAGGGCCGTGGCAGTTACACTGAATGGCCTCCAGCAGTCTAGGGGGCGCCACCTCTTTGCACAGGTAATGATGAGCATCCGTGGTGAGTCTGTAGTAGCCGTCGATCAGGGAGATGAAGGACAACGCCTCGGACAGAGACGAGAACTCCAACTCCTGACACGAACGAGACAGAGAGAGAGAGAGATTAAAAAAGGAACTTGTGCAGTAACAGTTCTCATTAATGATTTAAAATTAAAAAATGCAGCTTACTAAGCTGTCTAACCTAGGACACACGCTAACAAGGTAAAAAGTGTGTGTGTGTGTGTGTGTGTGAGAGATACCAGTGTCTGGCTGTCTTGTCTGTTGATGGTGACGATGCGACTCTCGACAGAACCGTCTTTGCTTGCCTGCTTAATGCTGATATCAATAACATCAGGGAAATCACAGTACACCTGCAGATCCTAGAGAGAAAGAAAGAAAGAAAGAAAGGCATACAGACACAGACAGATAGCAAGACAGACAGAGAGACCCACAAAGAGTAAGTGAGAAGAGTATAATAGACGTATAAATCACAAATATGTCTTTACTTGTATCTGTGTAACTACTCGCCTGTCTGTCTGTCTGTCTATCTGTCTGCCTGTCTGTCTGTCTGTCTTTCTGCCTGCTTCTCTATCTATTTGTCTGTCTTTCTACCTGCTTCTCTATCTATCTGTCTGTCTATCTGTCTGTCTATCTGTCTGTCTGCCTGCTTCTCTATCTATCTATCTATCTATCTATCTATCTATCTATCTATCTATCTATCTATCTGCCTGTCTTTCTGCCTGTCTGTCTGCCTGTCTTTCTGCCTGCTTCTCTATCTATTTGTCTGTCTTTCTACCTGCTTCTCTATCTATCTGTCTGTCTATCTGTCTGTCTATCTGTCTGTCTGCCTGCTTCTCTATCTATCTATCTATCTGTCTATCTGTCTGCCTGTCTGTCTGTCTGTCTGTCTGTCTCTCTGTCTGTCTGTCTGTCTTTCTGCCTGCTTCTCTATCTATTTGTCTGTCTTTCTACCTGCTTCTCTGTCTATCTGTCTGCCTGTCTGTCTGTCTGTCTGTCTTTCTGCCTGCTTCTCTATCTATTTGTCTGTCTTTCTACCTGCTTCTCTATCTATCTGTCTGTCTATCTGTCTTTCTGCCTGCTTCTCTATCTATTTGTCTGTCTTTCTACCTGCTTCTCTGTCTGTCTGTCTGTCTGTCTGTCTATCTGTCTTTCTGCCTGCTTCTCTATCTGTCTATCTGTTGGTTTTCTGTCTTCCTGCTTCCGTCTGAAAATTTCATATCCACGTGTTGTGTAATCTTTAATAACACTTGATGTTATTGTGTCTGTGACTTTAACGGACTCTTCGCTAGTGAACAGGATTATGGGATGTGCGTAAGACACGTTACATAAGTCTTCACTGTTGGGACGTTGTGTATTTTCTTCTATCATACACTCCTATCACATAGTGTTAATTCTCAGTTACGCTACTTAAAAAAAAAAAAAAAAAAGATTTTACGTGATAAAAAAAACCCCCAAAAAAACAAAGGCTAAACTTCTTGGGCTAAAGTTCCAGGGTTAAAGTTCCCGGATAACTGTTACAGAACTCCCTGTACAGGGCTACGTTAGGATGTTCTCTACCTGTCCGTCTCCAGTGTCTTTCCCCTTGGTCCACTGGATGCCATGTCTGCCAGTGACGACGATGGTTACCATGCCGACGATGGGCTGTGAGACGTAGAAGCGTTCGGTGTAGAATGCGGGCTGCAGAACCTCTAAACTGGCCACGTACTTCAGCATGAGCTCGGTGACGGGCGCTCTGCAGCGCCGCAGACGCTCCACAAACCGCCGGAACCGATAACGGATCCGCTTCCTCGTCACGATGTGGTACCGCTGGATGTGAGCGCGGATGGCCTTGGGCAGGAAACTCTTATAGCTGCACGTGTGTGTGTGTGTGTGTGTGTGTGTGTGTGTGTGAGTGTGAGAGAGAGAGAGAGAGAGAGAGAGAGAGAGAGAGAATACTAGATTATAACAATATAACAAAGGAAAAGCACTGAACTTTGTGGTCCTGCGACCTCCAGCCCCTGTTTATAGAGGTTGAGTGGGCGGAGCTTTCACCTGTTGTCATGGTAAATTTCGATGGGCGCAAGGCCTTTCTCTTTAGCGATCCTCATCATGTCCAGCACGGCCAGGCCGAGACATTCCTCCTGAGCATCATGGGTAATGGGGATACTCACCGAACCATCCACAAAATCAGTCCTCCACTGAGAGAGAGAGAGAGAGAGAGAGAGAGAGAGAGAGAGAGAGAGAGAGAAAACGAAAACACAAGAATTACTGGAAAGCAACACATGTACATACGCATGCACTATTTCCTCATTATGTAGAACAATGAAATTAGGAAGGGGAAGAAGGTGGAAAGTCTAAAACACTCAGCAATTTACTGCACGACACACACACTCGCCCTCCGCCCCTCCAGTATTTCCACTTCCCTTGTTCTAGCACACACCCTTCAACCACAAAGGATGACACACACACACACACACACACACACTATCCACTGGCACTAATACCCTTTTATGAGCAACATGTTCAATCTCAGGTCAGTGAGACAGGTTATGTTTACCTGGGCGAAGAGGTATGCCGTGGTGATGTCATCAAACACAGGAGCCTCAGAGCTCTTGGTGACGCCGTAGCGATGGGCGTGGCTTGATCCTCTCCCGTACCAGCCGGGGAAATAAAACCTGGACACAAGCGGTTATTAGGAAGATATGATGAAGTGTCTGTAGTGCGAGCTTTAGGGTGGAGTTACACTTCAACTCACCTACAGACTTCCACAGGATAGTTTTTTTCCGTCTGGTCTGATTAAAGACGTAACTGTACGTGTTAAATTTGTGTCACTGTGTGAGTGGTGATGTTATGAACATGTGACGGGGCTTTTCCTCCTCAGCACCGAGCCAAGAAGACTCAAACATACATACACACACACACACACATACACACACACACTCGTGAGCTCACATGCTCAGCCGTTTTGATCTTTGGTTCTAAATCACATCAGCAAAGTGTGAAACAGTCAGGTATCAGTTTCAGTAGTAGGTTTCGCTCTCACTCTCCTTCTCTCTCTCTCTCTCACACACACACACACACACACACACACACACACACACACACACACACACACACACACACCGAGTAGTGGTGTGATCAGTCGTGATGAGTAAAAACGTCACTTTGCTCTTTGAACCTGCAGAAATGTTTAACCTTTCGTCTGTTAAAACCCAAGTGTGTGTGTGGGAGAGACAGAGAGAGAGAGACACACATCACATCAATCATGTCAGCAGTCTGTGGTGGGCTCTATAAAGGGGAAGTGTGTTACAAGACAGAGAGAGACAGGGAGAGAGTGAGACAGAGAGAGAGAGAGTGAGACAGGGAGAGACAGGGAGAGAGTGAAACAGAGAGAGAGACAGAGCGAGAGAGAGAGGGGGAGAGAGACAGAGAGACAGGGAGAGAGTGAAACAGAGAGAGACAGGGAGAGAGTGAGACAGAGAGAGACAGAGAGAGAGTGAAACAGAGAGAGAGAGACAGAGAGAGAGGGAGAGAGACAGAGAGACAGTGAGAGAGTGAGACAGAGAGAGAGAGTGAGACAGAGAGAGACAGAGAGAGAGTGAGACAGAGAGAGAGTGAAACAGAGAGAGAGACAGGGAGAGAGACAGGGAGAGACAGGGAGAGAGTAAGACAGAGAGAGAGAGAGTGAGACAGGGAGAGAGTGAGACAGAGAGAGTAGGACAGACAGAGAAACAGAGAGAGAGAGTGAGACAGACAGAGAGACAGGGAGAGAGTAAGATAGAAAACAGGCTGGTCAGAAGACAGAAAGTTGGACAGACAGATAAATATAGAACTAAAATATTGCTACACAGAAAAATAGAGACAAAGTCAGAAATAGACAGGTGAACAGGCAGACAGGTGAACAGACAGACAGGTGAACAGACAGACAGGTGAACAGACAGACAGGTGAACAGACAACCAGACAGATGCATAAATGAACAGACAAACAGATGAATAGACAGACAGATAGACAGAGAGATGAATAGACAGACAGACAGAAGAATAGACAGACAGACAGATGAATAGACAGATAGACAGACAGACAGACAGACAGGTAGTGTAATAAGACCTGGTGCCCGTTTCTGTGTGCGTACCTTATCCTGAACAGGAGCTTCTCATTGGTGGACTCGTCCACTTTGAAGACGTGATTGGGTGGATACCACAAGCGATCGCTCTCTCTCATCAGGCCAAACAGACTGAAGTAAACAGGGCTGACACCTGTGGGCGGGGCAACAGAAGAAACACACCCCAGCCTCAGCCAATCAGCAGTCAGATTTCAGACACATAAACGAAAAGGAACTCAAAACAAGGTATAAAAACTCAAAACGCTCGTCAGAAAAACACGTAGAGCTCTGAAGAAGAACACCGAAGACTGGAGAACACGTTTACAGATGTGAGGCAGCTGCCTGTCTCCTGGCAACCAGCTTCTTTATTCTTCTGATGAACAGATTCGTTTGTGTTTTTATGTCATTAAAACTTTTAGTGATGACGTGTAAGGTGCTAACTCGCTCGTTGTGTTGGCTACATCTTACCTACGCTGCAAAAAAAAAAAACAGCTTGAATAGTGATGTATTTATTTAATATTTAATTATATTATAATAAAATAAAAATTATAATAAAATTAATAATAATGTAATGTTAATTTATATATATTATACACGGTACGTATCACGCTACACAGGTTTGCTCACAAACTGCCAGCAATACAACAGTCCTGTTATAATCAATAATAAATGTGTTTATTATCATTAATAAACACATTGATAAGGCATTTATTTTTTAATTTCGTTGTGTTTAAAATAAAATAAAAACTAAAAAATGATTAAGTTAAAATTATATAAGATTGAGGAAAAAAAGAGAGAAAAATCAGTAATTTTCTTTTTAACATTTTAAAGATTAAGCTTCTTCGGATCAGTTTGTAATTATTTAAAAAAATTAATTTAATTTAATAAAAAAAGATCCACAATATCTCAAAAAAGCATAAATAAAACTGATGACAACAGCGATACTGTATCACCATGTAGCAGGTAATGTTATGCGTTAGTTCATTTAAAAACATTTACTAGGGTGTTAAATTATTACACCACTTGTGGTTGTGACACAAATTTTGTGTCTCTCACACACACACACACACACACACACACACACACACACGCACACACACGAAGGTGTAAAGCTTGTTTTGTATTAGCAGATGGTTAAAGATAACTCGTAACATGCGCAGAGTGAGTGCGCTCTGGTGCGGACATGTAAACAGGAAGTGGTAACAGTTGGGACAGGAAATGAGGGTACAGTTTTTTTGATGTCTCAAACTATTCATACACTTTCTCACACACACACACACACACACACACACACACACACACACACACTGACCTCAGGGTCTGTTTATATGCTTTGCGTGTATGTGTTTGGCCTAATAACACACTGTGTGTTTGTGTGTGTGTGTGAGACTAATGAGGAATCTGTGTGTGACTTGTGAGGACTGTGTTTGTGTGTGTTTTATGAGGGCTCTGTATATGCATGTGTGTGTGTGTGTGTGTGTGTGTGTCCTATGAAGACCCTATGTATGTGTGTGTGTGTGTGTGTGTTTTTATGCTTCATGAGGTGCATTTGTGTGTGTTTCTGAGTATGTGACTGCGTGTGGTTTGTGAAGACTCTGTATGTGTGATTTTTGTGGACTGTGTGTGTGTGTGTGTGTGTGTGTGCACGCGTGCTTTATGAGAACGCTGTGTGTGTATGTGTGTGTGCGCATGCTTTATGAGAACGCTGTGTGTGTATGTGTGTGCTTTAAGGGAATTCTGTGTAGGTGTGTGTTTTGTGAGGAATCTGTGTGTATGTATGTGTGTGTGTGTGTTTTATGAGAAACAAGTGTTATTTTGAGGACTGTGTGTGTGTTGTTAGGACTGTTTATGAGTGTGTGTTTTGTGAGGGCCCTGTGTGTGTATGTGTGTGTTTTTTAAGGACTCTGAATATGCATGTGTGTGTGTGTGTGTGTGTGTGTTTTGTGAGTGCTGTATGTGTGTGTATGTTTTTATGCTTCATGAGGTGCATTTGTGTGTGTTTCTGAGTTTGTGACTGCGTGTGGTTTGTGAAGACTTTGTATGTGTGATTTTTGTGGACTGTGTGTGTGTGTGTGCGTGCGTGCTTTATGAGAACGCTGTGTGTGTGTGTGTGTGTGTGTGCGCGCGTGCTTTATGAGAACGCTGTGTGTGTATGTGTGTGTGTGTGTGCGCGCGCGTGCTTTATGAGAAT
>CM040989.1:23960766-24003390 GCA_022985145.1 Pangasius djambal | reverse complement strand
GACTGTCGACTCGCTTCTTATTTCTGCAGCGAAACCCAGCAGCCTTCATTCTGTTTTTATCTGAAAAGTGTCTCTTATGGAATCTGCTGCTTTCTTTACTGACACACAAACATTTTTCTGGAACGTTTCATTCTGTGCCGGAAAACTAATGTTTGGAATCTAAAATGTTTTTGTACTGAATCAATAATGTAGAAGTCAGAAAATAAACATCTAGAACAAAGTCTGTACTAAAGAAAAGGTGCCTAAGACTTTTACACAGTCCTGTATTTAAACCAGAGTTCACTTTATTACTACTGATGTAGTCATGTTTGCGCTGAACTCCGAGCTGGACTACGCTACCCATCAGCCCCTGCACATCACATGACACCACACACACCTGATCCTCTCACACACACCTGATCCTGATTGAACCTAATGAGCACTGTTATTTAAATCCTGGTTTTTGTGTCTTCCTTTGTCTAGTGTGTGTCCTGTGCTGCTCCCCTCGGTGTTATAGTTCACGGTTCATATTCATGGCTCATGTTTAAACTTCTAGTTTAGTTATTATTTATATTTGTTTGTGTTTAGTTTGTAAATAAACCACTTGCACTCACATCTGACTCCCAAATCCGTGACGTGTACCTTTCATGTGCAACAGAATGAACGATGGAGAGACAGAGGTAATAATAATAATAATAATAATAATAATAATAATAATAATAATAATTTTATCTTGCATTGCTGAAATCACTCTCTTGTATTTCTGGAATGTTCCCAATAACTTGTTTCATAGTTATCACCTTTTACTCCACAGCGCTGCTGAATCCTGCGCTCTGATTGGTCAGAAGGTGTTGATTAATTCTCTATAACAGCAGCTCTGACAGGTTTATATTAATGCACTCGTTCTAATACGTTATCGTTTCTATAGTAACAGCTCATTCACTGATAATAAACATAATTAAAAAAAACGAGTGTAATCGTTGATACGGTGAAGGTTTTCTTTTTGGTAAAGAGATGTTTATTATTTAACATTGATGGAAGGAGTCTCCAGTGTCAGCGCTTTGTAACAGTCAGAAGTGAAGCTGTAACTTTAGGATTTTACGACATCTTCAGGACAGACGAGTTTACGCTTCTTTGCGGTTTCTTGCTCTTTGTGCGTTTTTTTTTTTTTTTTTTTTTTTTGTCTTATTAACTTGAAGAGAGAGAATAAAGAGAGGCTGGTGAGGGAACGACTGTTTACAGCTGCCGTAACGTAAGCGACAGCAGGAATTAACTCGTCACACCAACATATAAACGAATAAAAAGTATGCATCATTCTTTAATGAAATAAACGGCAAATTGCTGTTGTATAAGAAGAATCGAATCTTGGAGATGTGGTGTTCCAGGAATCAACGTTCAATGTCACTCTTTAACGTCTGTCTCAAAGATCTACATTTGGTGTAAGGATGATTATTCTGGGGGAAAAAAAGGGAAAAAAAGAAAAAGTATAAAATAAAGACACAAACCGAATTCTTTGCCACTTTCCACTCCTTCTCTTCCAGGTTATGGTAAGAGATCAGCGTGTTCTCCAGCCGTGTTCTCAGCTCACTGACGTCCGGCAGACTGCCCATGATAATCCTGAGAAAGTGATGATAAACAGAGAACAGAGAAATGGAGGGATTGTGGAAGAAAAATACACCAAGATACAAACAAACAAACAGGATGTATAAGAACAAAACAGAGTAAATAAATGCAGGAGAGTTCAGTCCTGACCTTCAACCTGAACTTTCCTCCTGATTATATAATACTGTAATGATTATATTGTATATATTATCATCTTTAACACATGCTAACACTTTCTGTACACTGTATTTAACACCATGACGGATGTGATACCGTGTTAATGATGAGAAATTGAGTGCAGGTGTGTTAGAAATAACACCAAAACACTGAATATCAAAATGATTCAAATGAATCATTCAAATGAATCATTTTTCCCGAATCACATCTGATAAACTTTTAATGCACATTAACGTTACATACCTTTATCTGAAATCTATCTCGAGAACTTGCTGAATCTTCTTTCGATCTTTTTCTTTTTAAATTATTATTATTGATGCATCTTTTATCGCTTTTTATATCGCAAATCTAACCAAAAGTAAATACATGAATCAATTACGGAACGGTTTTTTTTTTTCCGTCGGTTACGCCAACAACCAATCAAAAATCAAATGTCCCGCCCACGAACGTGCATCCTGTTTGCTGATTCGTTCATAGTCACGCATGGTATTAAAATGTAGAAGCTGATTGGTCAAACAAAGGGTCGGATGGTTTTTGGTCACCGGAACAAGTTGCAGCACCGCGCTGGTCCACCAGAGGGCGACAGAAACAGGGATAAATCCGTTATTCTGACCAACATCACGTCATCAGCGATCCCGGAAGTAAATTGGAGATATGGAGATAAAAAACCGATAACAACAACAACAACAACAAAGTGATTCAGCAGGCAAGATCTTTTTCTTTTCACTTTATCTCTACATTTTGCTTAGAATTTTTGACTCTAATTCTAAATTAAAGTTATATAAAATGTAATATGTTACTTCTCGTACAAAGATTTGCATATTGAATAATTAATTACACTGTGAATATTATGATTTTAATATGTGAATATTGTGAATATTATATACATAAGTGCAGAATTTTCACAATGATCCCCAAATCTCATCTTTTCTTAAGCGATTTGGTCTCATTAATAAACATTTTTAGAGCAGTAAACAAGAAGAAAAGCCTAAAAACGGTTAAAAAAGTACATTTACGTTATTATGGATATCACATCATTTTTTAAAAATTACATTTTATACAAGAAAATCTGAGATGAACAAATGAGTTTCAGATATTTTCTGCATACTGAGGAAATATTTGATGAATGAGAGATTTATTATAAATATAAAAAGCTGCTCAACATTTACAAGCTATTTTTAATACTTATAATAGTTTTTGAATAATCTGTAATATTTTCTAAAGTTCACTGATTCTATAAAACACGACTTATTTGTATTTTCTTAATAATTACCAATTATTTTTCATTTCATGAGCTGGAACTTTACCAGATTAGTGTGTGTATACATGTGTATGTGTTTTTGTGCATATAAAATATTTCTGTATTTATTAAGAAGGTCCAGATCTGAAACATCGAGCTCTAAATATTTATCATTTCTACTTTTCATCATTTGTTCCTGAGATATTACTATGTTGTTAAAAAAAAAAAGTGTTTGGATGTTTGATGAACAGGAATATTCACTTCTGACTCACAATCCAAATCCTTATAAAATCATTTATTTCAGGAAAATTCACCAAAATGATGTTAAATTCTACTCTTTAAAAAACCAGTCTTTAAGAACACAACAGAGAGAAACACAATCCACAGAAGCAGCAAGTTTTAGTAACATTAAGACCAGCTGGTGTTTTTATAAATATGAGACAGCAAAAGATTTAACCGTCATACAGACCGGATTTACTGATACATCAGCAACACGCACGTTCATGAGGGAAAACACTACAACGAAACAGCACTGAAATCTGACCTCAGCGCTTAAAGATACGAAAAGCCTTCCGTGGACCTTCAGTGAAAGGTTTTTTTTTTTTTTTTTTCCAGCATTTAACTTCAGATGCAGATGTTGCCAGTGAATAACTCTGTAGTTTAGTGTTCCAGCAGTAAACAAAACCTCCATTAACATCTCCTCGCTTAACAAAAAGAAACCTACGCAAGTTAAATATCTAAAAATCTAGGGAACATTTCTGCTCCGGTGGTCGGAGTCATACATACATCATTCGTCCTGGTCGCAGTCAGATAGTCAGACGTCCCGGTCGCAGTCAGATAGTCAGACGTCTTGGTCATAAGTGGACAGTCGGACGTTCTAGTCGTAGGCAGATAGTCGGACGCCCCAGTCGTAGTTGAACAGTCGGACGTTCTGGTCATAATCAGACAGTCGAATGTCCTGGTCGTAGTCAGATAGCCGGATGTCCCATTGTAGTTGGACAGTCGGACGTTCTGATCGTAGGCAGATATTCGGACGTTCGGATCGTAGTTGGACAGTCGGACGTCCCGGTCGTACTCAGACGTCCTGGTTGGTGATGAGTTTCTGCATCCTCTTGATCTTGCGCTTGTTTTTGGGCAGGGGTTTGTCGTACAGGCCGCTCTTCAGCAGGTGCTCTTTGCTGTGGTGAACCTGAGCACCGTGCTGCAGCTGGAACGAACACAGAGCTCGCAGAGGCCTCAGGAGAACCTGCAGACAGGAAGTGAGGCATCAACGATGCAGGAAGTGAATGATCATTGTTACAGGGTAGAGCGAGCCTCGCACTGAACTCTCTTTCTCTCTCTCTCTCTCTCTCTCTCTCTCTCTCTCTCGGTTGAGATGATCTTAACTCTTACGATGTCTAATCAGAGTTCTAGTAGAACCTCAGTGATTTTAGGAGACGATTCTAATCCTTCAGATTTGTCGCTTTACTCCAGAAGCCCTGAACCGCAAGTCGTGGAAAAAAAATTGTTGAAGACTTATGTTGCTATTTTAAGTTAATATCTCGTTATTTCACGTTCTTATTTCTTTATCTCGAGATATCTCATCATTTCTAGATGATTTCTTACTTCAAGAGAGTATGCCGCTATATTTCAACATGTCATTACTGTCGTCGTTTCTGCTTAACGTCTCATTATTGTGTCTTAGTAACTCAATTTCTAGTTAATATCTTCTGAGAAAATATTAAAGTCAAAATAAAGAGATCTAAAGTTACAGTAATGACATACGCACTATTTGGTAAAATTAAAAAAAAGAGATTAAGTTGATATAGTGCTGCAACATTGTTTTTCACAACTGCAACTAATTTAAATAAAACTGAGGATCGTTTGTTTTGCCTCGATTTCATATTTACCTCCTGTATGGCCGGGTTTTTCTCCATGATGGACAGAGTGACGGCAGCACACTCGAGTGTGGACAGGCACATGTTGGTGGGCTGAGTGCGGATCACGTACTGACTGGAGGGGGCGCTGTTTAACTGCACCTGCAAAACACACAGGCTTCACTCTCACGGCTGAGTTTCTGGTATAGGTATCGTTTCTATAGTAACAGCTCGTTCACAGGGACTTGCACTTCAGATGCTATGCCTTAACAAATAAAAACACGCATAATGCTTCGGTTCTGCGAGGAGATGTTTACCGAACATTTATGGAAGGAGTCTCCAGTGTCAGTGCTTCGTACCAGTCAGAGGTAAATAACTGAATAAAAAGGATGACGTGTCGTTCTTTAATAAATAAACTGGCGTGGCGTAAGGAAGCGGTACCTGTTTGGGTAAGTGGAACAGAGCGTTTCTGAGGAACATGTCCTTGGCTTGGCTCCACGTGCCGTCTATAATAATGACGTTGTGAGGAGTCGCAGTGAAGTCCACGTCCATGTCCTCCAGGTTTTCGGCGTCGGATCCAGGATACAGGACGAGGGTGTGCGCGTCTCTGCACACGGCGGCTAACTCGGCATGTCTGAGGGGAGGAGGAGGAGGAGGAGTTTCAGGATTACTCAAAGTTATTACGACAGAGAGGAACTCGGGGATGACTGTGAGGAGACGCACCTCTCTTCGCTAAACCGTCTCCCAATCAGGACTTTACATTTGCCTTTAGGTAAGCAGGCGGCCAGCAGGGGGACGGTACGGAGCACTCGACTCTCCTGAGGGGCGGAGCAGCAGGAAACCATACTGATTTAATTGCGATTTTAACATGAATGAAGCTGAATTGTGTGTGACAGAGAACCGTATCATGTTCCCTCCAATGCTGTGGGGGAAAAACACTGACCTCTGCAGGATGCTGAACGATGTACAGGCAGGTGGAGACGTCCAGCGGCTCGGCGGGGAGAAACGGACACAGACACACCTTCACCGGACGGCTAGCAGCGGAAAAACAACAATTCACAAAGATTAACAAACAGGAAATGGACGAAGTGAACACTGTGTGTGTTGCCGTTACAGTAAAACGCTGAGTGACGGAGTGGGAATGAGGCGGAGTTACTGCGCCCACCCAGAAACCGAACACAGACTGAACTGATTATTTTACAGCGATTTGCTCATGATTACATTTTTAAAAAACATATTAAAGAAAGACACATCGTACTTTGTTTCTATAGTAACAGCTCATTCACCTGGGTTTTAAAACCGATTCCAAACCATGTAATGGCTGATGTGGTGAAGTTTCTGTAAGGAGACGTTTGTTTAATATTTACGGAAGGAGTCTCCAGTGTAACAGTCAGAGATAAAGCTGTACATGAATTTAATCAACACATTTATGCTCTATAAAGGTTATAAGAGTTAAAAAGAGGTTATGAGAGTTTTAAAGAGGTTATAAAAGTTATAAAGAAGTTATAAAGAGGTTATACGAGTTATAAAGAGATTATAAGAGTTATAAAGAGATTATAAGGGATATAAGAGTTATAAAGAGATTGTAAGAGTTATAAAGAGGTTATAAGGGTTATAAAGAGGTTATAAAGAGATTATATACTCAAGCTGACGTTAGATCAGACTGTTTATCGCTTCAGAATGGACTTATTTTACACAGCTGATTTCAAAACTAACTTACATACAGCTGTTGTCTTTTTTTTAAGAAAAAAAAAATAAAAAACAGCACAAAGCAGCTGTAAACCACCTCATTTGCTCAGCTTCACCTGCAGCCTCAGCGCCAGCAGCCCCTGAATGATTCAACACCTGCATCCAGGTAACACGGCCATGCTAATCAATTAGCTAGCTAGCTGCAGAGATGATGATGATGATAAATAATAATAAAAAACAACTAAAACCTCACCAGCATCGTAAACAAGTCGGTCTCCTCTCGCTAACTTCAACAGGCAGCTCGGATAAATCTGCAAAACCTTCAGGATCTTCTTCCTGCGCTAATACTTCACCTGAACCCGGAGTGCTAGCTTCACTGACAGCACAATGTGAAGATGGAGATTCAGACATGTCTCGCAACCGGAAGTGACGACATTCAGGGCCGCGTTCTGCTAGCTAGCTAGAACACTAGCGGGTGTGTTAGCCCACTTTCTTATCTAACTATTCTGTTGAGTATATGCAGGATATATAGTATATAAAACTTATAAATACACTTTTAAGAGTTATATAGATGTTATTTTGGATCTTATATAAATATACATTATATGATTAGGGAAAAAAGACCGCTATTTGGCGCACAACTCAGTTGACACGCAGAAACCGGAAATGACGTCTCTAAACACAGCGTTATGGTTGCCGTGTTCACGCAGTGCTGTCGGAAAGTGCAGTCGGAAAGTGCAGTAAAACCTCCTGCTTTTAGTTTTTAATCCGTGATAAATGGATCTTATAACAGAAATACATTCCTAATAAAGTAAGCAGTTTTTACGTTTTTAAATGTATTAATAATGTTGACTTGCGTTATTTATGCAGCTTGCTTTTAAAGTATTAGTTTGCTGTCTCTAATAAGTAGCTAGCCGATTAGCTAACCGAGTTAGCGTTACTTCATGCTTAAAAATAACATCAGCACAATATAACAGTCATTATGAAATGAACTAAATGTGCTATTATTATAAACAACTCAATATGTTTGCTTGATTTAGAAGTTACGCTTTAAATATTATTATCTAAAAATATCATTATCTCTAAATAATCTTTATTTATTACTGCACGTGACAACATGGCAGATTATTATTATTATTATTAATACAGTGATTAAATGATGATGATAATAATGACAGTTTCATCATCTCTGAATTAATCTGATCAAATTTAGATCGGATTTAATAGGAAATATACAGTAGGAACAAAAAAACAAACAATAGATTTATAGTTCTGTTTATGATGCAAAATCAGAATATTCAGGGATTTTTCCTGGAAAAAAAAATTCCAGGAAAATTTAATTTAATTTAATAAAAAATTTTGGTGAAACTTTTGGTGAAAATATTCGTGTCCTTCTATAGGAGTTTCTTGTTTAATTCTAAACATCAAAACACTGTTTATTATTATTATTATTATTGTTGTTGTTGTTGTTGTTTTATCAACAGGTACTTTAACTTTAATTAAGTGTTTTTTTGTCCTTTTAAAAAAAATTTGTCTTTCATTGGGGAAACCATGATTTTTAGACATTTTAAAAACTTTTTTTTTTTTTTTTTTTTAAGAATTTTTAAAAAATTGAAAACTCAAAGTTTTCCTCTTTTTTTTTCAAATTTTAACCCTTAGTTATTCATCAAGTTTCATTATTTATTTGTGTTTTATTTTCCAGCAGGTAAGGATGATCCGCAGGTCGAGGATCAGCGTGCGTCCCAACGTGAAGCCGACGGGCCGAGCTGCAGCGACGTCTCGAGAAACTCCTCAGGGGAGCGAGACGCCCGCTGATGTCAGTAATGATGCAGTGGACAAAGCTGGAGGTCAGGAGGTCGTCACAGAGGTCAAAGCTGCTTCTGCTGTCCCGGCCGCGGACACGAATGATAACGCAGAAAGCCAGAGCGGTGATGTAACCAGCCAATCAGATCTCAGTGTGACCGCAGCGTGAGTTATTACTGCTAATACTGCAGCTCTCTTTCACACACACTCATTTATTACACTAAATAAATACACCTAAATGAATGATATTTACATAATGATCATCATTCAAGTCATTAGTTTTAATAGAATTTACAGTATAATGATATTCATTGTATTCAATGTACATCACATGATTCAGGTATCTTTCTTCTTTAAAAACTGATTCAGAAAAGTCAAAATAGTTTTTTTTTTAAACTTAATTTATAAAAGATTTTAAAAAATCAGGTCTGATGGACTTTTATTGGGAATCATCTACATTTTTAGACTTTTTTAAAAGTTTTAAGTTAGCTCTTTTCATTATTAGATGTGTGTGTTGTCTTTATTTATTTGTTTATTTATTTATTTTAAAGGGACGTGGCAGGCCAAAGTGCACCCACCAGCTCTTTATCCACGAGGAGAAAGCGCTTTAGTGTCCTGCCCAACCTCAGCAAACCCAGAAGTACTCCAGCCTCCACCCTCACTACCTCTAAACTCCCTAAATCTCCTGTTAGACCTGAATCTACCCCTGAATTACCCCCCGCCTCCACCCTCACCTTCTCTGATGTTTCTGAATCACCTGATAAACATGAATCAACTCAGGAATCTGCACCAGAACCACTTCCTGTCTCCACCAAATCACTTCGATCTCCTGCCCCCAAACTTCCCTCTTCATCCATCCACAAAACTTCAAGAACCTCTAGATTTCCCACTAAAGCTGTAATTGCCACAGAACCTACCCCTGATAAAGCCTTATCTACCCCAGAACCTGCCCCAGAGCTGCCCCCTGCTCCACTCGCCCCATCAGATGGCAAATCAAAACGGAGGAAACCCAAACCTGTAACTCCACCTCAGGACAACGTAGAGACACCATCAGTCAGATTGGACGTAGTTGAGTCTCAGTCAGCCAATCAGGAAGCAGCAGCGCATCCTGATTCTTGCCCCAGCGAAGAAGTTCACTCTGATCCAGTGTCGGTTTCCGAGTCGCAGAACGAACCTGTTGTCCAGGACGGAAGTGACCTCAGCTCTCCAGGGAAAAGTAAGAAACCACAGCAACACGTCCCCCTGGCCCTGAGGACCCTGAATGACCCAGTGGACCGTCTCAGGTTAGCGCGAGCCAAAAAACTCCGAGAGCTTCTGAAGAAAGAGATGAATAAAGAAAAAGTAAGTGCTCTTCTGTCTTTCAGTCTCTACCTTGATTTTGCGTTACGGTTTGTTCAGACATTTGGCTGAAATTGAGATTTCACGACTTTATCATCATCATCAGTCAGTGGATTCTCTTATTACACTATTTCATGATTAATATTTACTTTAATCTAATTTTTAGAAAGTTATCCCCTTTTGTGCTTTTTTTTTTTTCAGCATAAAGAGAAGCACCAGAGACCACAGACCGGAATTAATGAGCGCAAAAAAACAAAAGATCACACCAAAATGACCATGAGAGAGCTCATCTACTACCTGCCGTCTACTAACCCGATGAAGTAAGAGCTCTGTGGCTCACAGAGGCCACGCCCCCTTCACCAGGACTGACAGACACAGAGGCCATGCCTCCTTCACCAGGACTGACAGACACAGAGGCCACGCCCCCTTCACCAGGACTGACAGACACAGAGGCCATGCCTCCTTCACTGTGACTGACAGACACAGAGGCCACGCCTCCTTCATCAGGACTGACAGACACAGAGGCCACGCCTCCTTCACCAGGACTGACAGACACAGAGGCCACGCCTCCTTCCTCAAGACTGATAGTCACAGAGGCCACGCCCCCTTCATCAAGACTGACAGTCACAGAGGCCACACCGCCCATTAAGACTGACAGACACAGAGGCCACGCCCCCTTCCTCAAGACTGACAGACACAGAGGCCACGCCCCCTTCCTCAAGACTGACAGACACAGAGGCCACGCCCCCTTCCTCAAGACTGACAGACAGAGAGGCCACACCTTCTTCATTGTGACAAGCACACAGGCCACTTCTCCTTCATAAAGACTGAGAGACAGAGAGGCCACGCCTCCTTCACTGTGACTGACAGTCACAGAAGCCACGCCCCCTTCGTTATAGCTGATAAGCACAACAGCCACGCCCCTTTACACTCTTACACTCTTCTGTTTTTTTCTGCCTCAGCTGTTTTATCTTCTAAGTTCCAGCTCTCGCTGTTTGCAGGTCGTACGCTGAGGAGGAGCAGAGAGCCGAGACGGATTTTCCTTCTTCTCCGAAAGCAGCGTAAGAGTTTCTGAGCAGCGTCTCACACTGAGCCCAAATATCTTTCTGTTTTATTGTGTATATTTTTATTAGCCTGGTTCCACTGTGCGTGTCTTGTTTCTGTCCAATCAGAGCTCAGAGCTCAGTGATTGTGGATTAAAGATTCTCACACAGTATCTGACATCAAAGCAAATATCTGAACATAAATCCTAATTTCGATTTGAACTTTTTCTTCCTCCAGTCCAGCTGTCCCGTCAGCGACAGAACAGAACGCAGCAGAGGAGGAGGAGGAGGAGGAGGAGCGAGGAGGAGAGGAGGAAGAACCGATGCTGGCTCCGAGAGTGAAGGTGGCCGAGGACGGATCTCTCATCATAGACGAGGAAAGGTAAGATGTCACAGAGACTGACTGCTTTACGTAAGGAATAAAACACCGTGCGTGGAGCTGTTAGAGGAAAATAATCAACAACGGGCTGATGTCATGAAGCGGAGTTCCTCTTACCACCACGAAGTGTTTTATTTCTTTTATACCACAGCAATTTGTCAAGGGTCACAATTTTTTTTATTTATTAAAGAATGTCATACTTTTTATCCATTTATAGTTACGTTTAACGTTGTGGAACGTTCGTGAAACAAGCTGACACTGGAGACTCCTTCCAGTCTTCTTACAGAAAACTTATCGCCGATTTTTTAAAAAATCCGTTTCTGTGGAGCAATAACAGGAATGAGCCGTTGCTATGGAAACGATAACGTATCAGAACGAACGCATTAATATAAACTGCGCTGCTGTTATAGAGAATTAATCAACACCTCCTGACCAATCAGAGTCCAGAGTTCAGCAGTCTTTCTGATAAGAAAAGCACTATTAATATTTAAATTGATGTGTGTTCTGTGGTTGTGTAGTTTAACCGTACAGGTGCAGAGGATGAAGGGACCGAATCCGGTGGAGGAGAGAGATCCGATATTCGAGCGCGGATCCACCACCACCTACTCCAGCTTTAGGAAAGGCACTTACACGAAACCCTGGTCCAACCGAGGTGCGAACATAAACATCGCCCGGACGCGTTTATCATGCAGGACATCTGTAATCAAGCCATTTTCTCTCTCTTTTTTTCTTCAGAGACGGACATGTTTTTCTTGGCCATTAGCATGGTGGGGACGGACTTCTCCATGATCGGACAGCTGTTTCCTCATCGAGCTCGAATAGAGATTAAGGTATAAATAAAAACAGAGTGGCTGATCATCTTCTCTAAAAAGTAGTTAGTGAGTGCTTTATGAGGAACTGGGTCAACAGTTTTCTTTTAAACGCAGTGAAAAAACTATTGGAAGCTGTTTATACGTGTAAACAAGCGCAATAAGTAAAGGAATAAAACACTCAATAGCAGGGCGATGTTACTGTTACTACACCGAACTTGATTATTTTTCTATAACAGCATGTCCTCATGCGTTTTATTCCACTTACACCACATCAAAATGCCATCAATTACATTTCTTTTTAATAATTAAAGAATGACACATACATTTTATCCATTTGTAGTTACACTTGATGTTGTGTAATGCCCTAAAAACACGTTTGTTATCAGATATTATTACTGCACCTGATGTAAGTTGATCTGAAAGTCTGATTTTTCTTTTCTTCTCCTCAGAACAAGTTTAAAAAGGAGGAAAAGGCAAACTCCTGGAGAATAGACAAAGCGTTCAGTAAGTGCTCAGCAACACACACGTGTGCGTCTTCTCACTGATTGACCTTTGACTTGATGTGACTTTAGAGGAAACTCTGAAATACTGTGACGTGTGTTTACGATGATAAGAGAAGCATGTTTGATTTCAGAGGAGAAACGACGCTTGGACCTCGATTTCTTCAACAAGCTGCTGGAGCAGATCCTCAAAGATGAGGAAGAGAAACGCAAGAAAAAGAAACACGCCTCCCAAATGCCCAAGATTCCCCGTCGGAGACCAGGAGGCGAGTTGGATGTTTTTCTCCCTTTTTTTTTTTCTTCCTTCTCACCTTATAATCCACTTTCTCGGGTTTGTACTGAGAGTTGGTGTGTCTCACTACAGAGAGGAAGAGGAAGATCTATTCTTCAGACTCGGAGGAGGACGAAAGCTCGAGCAGCGACGCCATGGAGGGAGAGAAGGAGAACGAGAGTGTGTGTCATGATGCAGGGAGCAGCGCTGCTCAGAAGAGGAAGAGAGCAGGAGCGTCACAGAAGAGAAGTAAACACGCAAACCAGTCAGGTGTGAGAGTTTATAGAGAGGTTATAACATCGTATTTACGTATATATATTCGTTATTATACCATATAATACACGTGTGATGTCAGTGTCGGTCATGATGTCATATTTTCTATTCTACCTATCTGTCTCATTCTCTGAATCTGGGTTACTACTTGTCTGTCTGACTGTCTGTCTGTCTGTCTGTCTGACTGTCTGTCTGTCTGACTGTCTGTCTGTCTGTATCTTATTCTCTATATCTCAGTCCGTGTCTGTCCGTCTGTCTGTCTGTCTCTCTCTCATGCTCTACATCTCAATCACTGTTTGTTTGTTTGTGCCTGTCCACCTGTCTATCCATCTCTCTGTGTATATCTCTATATCTCACTTTCTCTGTCTGTCTATCTGTCTATCTCTCTGTCTTTCAGTCATTTTCTGTGTCTCAAATTCTATACCTCTCCATCCAACCATCTATACAGTACATCTATCCATAAGCATGTCTCTCCATATGTCTATCTCTCTACCTCTCCACCTGTCTGTAAGTGCGAAGCAGAAATCTGATGTCCTGGACCTGGTGCTCTGTTGCCATCAGACGTTTCTGTCAGTAATCATCAGTGAGATCCGTTTGTAACATGTCTGTTTGGTTATCTTTAGCTGGACAGGAAGCAGAGGAAGAGGCTGAGAGAAGCGCTGATGAAGAGTCGTCACCTGATCACGAGTAAGAATACTTACACCAGCAGTGCACACTAACAAACACTTTGTTTTACGGCGTTTCTGAAGGCTGTGCTGTGGTTGGTGATGTTGTTGATGTGGCTGTGTGTTCAGGTTGGACTCTGTGGAAGAAGAGACTGAGAGCTTTGGTGGGAAAACGGTGCGGAGGTGCAGGAACAGAGGTCCTGTGGTGCAGAGAAAAGCTCAGGACACACACACCTCAGCCAGGGAGGAGAGCGCAGAGGAGTCGGCCTCAGATGTACCGTTTCATCCATCTTTATCTTTTATACACTTTAGTTCATGTTACAGTATTTTAAGTTTAATCATGATCGTAGGTGCGTTCAGTTGTCAATAATTCAGTTAATCTTGGATGGTTGGACAGACCAGTAGGTGGGTGGACGAGTGGATGGATGAGTAGATTGCTGTATGGATGGATAAATGGATGCATGGATTGACAGACCGATGGATAGATTGGTAGATGTATACATGGATGGATGGATGGATGAATGGATGCATGGATAGATTGATGGATGGTTGGATGAATGGATTGATGGATGGATAAGTAGATGGGCAGATCAGTAGATGAATGGGTAAATGGTAGACTGATGGATGTATAGATGGGAAGATGGATGGATGGATGGATAAATGGGCGGATGGGTAGAACTATGGATGGATAGATGGGTATATTTATTGATTGATGGATGGGTGGATGGACAGATTAGCAGATGGATGGATGGGTAAATTGATTGTTTGATGGGTAGTTTAATGAATGGATGGATGGATGGATGGATGGATGTTAGAGTTTTAAATCAGAATTATTTATTTATTTTGAACCCACACTTAATTCAGAATTCTCCAGCCTCAGTGCGAGAGAAGAAGAGACACTCTTCTGATGTCATTTCCTGTGGGTTGCAGGACTCCGAGAACGAGGAGGAGCCTGATCTGACTGCCATTCAGGAGAACATTCTCAACAAGCCGACGAGGTAGATTACCCACAATGCATCAGTGCACAAATGTGACAAATATATAATCAGGTCTGTTTTACTAGAGGATTAAAAATGAAACTTTTCTCGTTCCTGTTGTGTGAATGCTCTCAGGTCGGGCCGGATCCCTAAACTCTCTCAGCACATGATCCGTGCAGCAGCGGATGAAGAGGATGATGAGGAAGAGGAGCAGCTTCCACCTCCCCCTCTTCCTCCTGATGCTCGGCGTCGGGGCTCTCAGGCTAAACGGGGCAGATGGCGCGCCCCTCGCAGGGGCAAATCCAGACTGCTGACCCTACGTGCCTCGGCTCCTGAGGAAGAAGAGGATGAAGAGGAGGAATATGGTGCAAATCAGGAAGAAGAAAACTATTCCATGAATGTGGAGGAGGAAAACCAGGCCTTCGTTCCAATGGGGCTACGTTCTGTGACGACGGTCCAGTCTGAGGTGGAGGAAACCATGGAGGAGGTGTGTGTGTGTGTGTGTGTGTGTGTGGACTTTAACCCTTTTTGCCATACCATTCCATGCAAATTCATAACTCATATTCATAGTTTTATTCATTTTCATTAAACGTGTTGGGGAAAGTAGGCATGTGCAGAGAATCATTTATAATTAAACACTATTACATTATTAGGCTAGCTAGCAAACAAAATTCCTTTCCTCATTCCTCGTAAGATCAGCACATGCCTAATAATCAGTGTGAATTTGTAAAGTAGATCATTTTAAATTTCTTGCATCATTCATATTTATGTTGGAACCATGCATATTTATTACTGCATGCTTTGCCCATCACTCTCCTCCTCTCCTCTCCTCTCCTCTCCTCTCCTCCTCTCCTCTCCATGACCCATCAGCTGGACATCTCAGTAAACGTTCCGGACGTCCTGGGAATTTCCCAGAATGCCGTGTGCCCTGAGTCGTCCTGTGAGAGGGCGCTGGCCCCCATGGGCTCTGTGCCCTGCGAGCATCAGCTCGACCTGCTCGTTGTAAGTGTCTGAAAATGAAAACCTTCATGACCGATGATTAGGTGCGGTACAGCCTTGCTTGACAAACCTAGTATAATAAAAAGATTTTATATAACTATAGGAATAGTTTCGGTTCTAAAATCCGATCTGTTCGAAGTCGTAAAATCCTGATATTCGCATTCCTGCGAGCACATCACGAGCGAGAAAACCTAGAAAGCTACTTAATGTTTGTATCCTCAATCATTTTTTCTGTTGTTGGTGTTCAGCCTGTTCTTTATCATCTTACAGTCGTGTTTAATATTCTAGGGTGTGATTGAGTTCCTGGCTCCGGACCACATGGAAGGTAATCTGAAGTTCACTTTTTTTATGTTTCTGTAAAGCGTGTGTGTGTGTGTGTGTGTGTGTGTGTGTGTGTGTGTGTGTGTGTTTTTGTGTGTTTTTTTTTTTTTACTGTGTAAAACTTCAACTGTTCATTCTATTTCAGTCTGTGCTCTAACGAAAGATTTTGTTCTTCAGTGTCTGAAGAAGCAGCGAGGACTCTCCTGACCATCGGACATTCTGCTCACGTGACCCAAACTGGAGAACTGTCCAGTACAGGCAAGAATGCTTTAATCACGTGACCTTTAAAAGTTTTGTTCAGTCACGATGTTCCATAGACCAAGTGAAGGAGGTGTGGCCCCTGATGCCTATCAGTTGCAGTGATGAAGAGTTTCTCCTGTGATCCTGAAATACACAGCTCAGTAGTGCTTTACATTAAAGGGGGCGTGGCCTCTCATTCCTTAATCAAATACGTTTTTAAAATGTAATGAGTAGTGACACGGTAGCGGATTAGATTATATCGTTTAGAAAACAGCTCCAGATTGTACCGTATTGAATTGTATCGTTACTCTGCATTAACCGTACGTTAAATACGTTGTCTTGTTGATCACGGAGCGAGATTTGCATAATGCCACGTTACATGAGCTCATTTTTCTTAGTTACAACTAATTACAAAACAACGTCTGCTTTTTTCACTAGGTGATGTCATCATTGTCGAAGAGTCATCGAGCCAAGTCCATGAAGGAGTTCTCGTGGAAACGATGGATCAATCCGAGACCAGGGTTGAAACTTGCGACGCGGTGACCTCTGACCCTTCTTCTAGCATTACCTTACAAACTGATCCAGTTAGTACCGTCAGTACGGGAGATAAAACTTTAGCACCAACTCCTCCACAGGACTCCGCCTCTACGGCAGAGCCAGGTAGCTCTCCGGAAAGTAAAGTTCTGTCTAACCAAATCCAACCAGAGACCTCAAACATCAACGTTCCAGAACCAGCAGCTTCAAAGACACGTAGGAACCGTCTGCCCAAACCCAAACCCAAACCCAGCTTGTGCAGAGCCTCCAGAACCGTGCAAAGGGAACCTGCAGAAGCAGTCACCAGTTCTGCAGAAACGGTCGATGCTCCAGTAAAGGCTGATGTAGAAGCAAAAACAGTGGAGTCCCAAATATCAACAGTGAAAGACTTCATTCCTAAACCACCCTCTCAGCCGGAACCTGAGGAACACAACGCAGGAATCGGTGAAGAAAGAGAAAATGACAGAACCGAAGGGTTTAACCCTGTCCTGTCGCTAGAGAAAAAGATGGAGGATGGAGTTTCGGGAAAAACAACGTGTGTAGAGGATGAGAGAAAAGAAGAAACGCAGCAAACACACAAGTAGAAAAGATCTTCATTTTATTTTAGCTTTTCATTACATTACTGTAAAATGGATCAGTAATTTAATTTCATATTTTTACTGTGTTGAACAGTAAAGACAGTACAGACGCAGCTGTAATTCGACCCTTATTAAGAAATCCATACTCTATTCGCATGTCTATAGGACACACCCCCAAATCCACATGCCCCGCCCTCTTCCCCTGGGAAACTAGTGTTGCAGCGTGGCCTGCATTTGCATACTGGAATCTGATTGGCTGTTATATTTTGTGACACAATAATACCAACATGCACACTTGAATGAATTCCCCAGAAATGTCTAAATCCTAAAACAAATTTTAATAAAGTTTAGAGTGATACTAACAATTAAAAAAAATACATTAATATAAAAAAAAGATCATAAAATAAAAATAAAATACAATTTCAACACTTGCCACATATCTCCTTTAACTGGTGAAAGTAAAAATTTGTCATTTGATCAGCATAAAGTAGACTCTTATATAAATATGTTTTTTTCATTACTTTTAGGTTAAAAAAGTATAACATTAGTGCGTGTGTGTGTGTGTGTGTGTTTTGCAGTGAGTCTAAATCGTGTTCTTCGAGTTCTGAGTGCTCTGTGAAACCCTCTCAGTCGGTCAGAAGATGTCGAGGACCCAAACCTAAACCCAAACCTAACCTGGGGCGGAGCGTCAGAACCACACACGCCGTCACGGACATCCAGCAGAACCATCCAGCAGGTGAGGAGACGAAATGCTAAGAGGAAATGCTGAAAGTGAAGATTTTTCCTAAAGAGGTGGTACAGTTCAGGGGCTGGTGTTAATATTTAAAGTAAAGAAGTGCACACGGCTGCACAGGTCCGTTGCTTGTTGCTTTGTACAGAAAGCTGAGCTTTAGTCCCTGTACGTCTAAACCATGACCAGTGAGGTAGAAGTGTGCAGCAAAGTGTAATGAAGTGTCCAGTAAAAACGGCAGGACGTGATCCAGTCTTACTCTTCATCGCCAGACCTGAGTGCAATGAATATTTTCTGGGGTTTTTTTTTCTTTACAGTTCCTGTTGAGAAACAAGCTGCTGCAATCATTTTTACTGGCGTTCAGCAGCCAGACGAGGGCGCTCACGTCATCCCAGAGCCAGAAGGAGAAACTCCGAACGATCCCATAACGGTAAAACGCTGATTTCACTCTGCAGAGGAAAAGGAATTCAGCATTTACTGTTACTGTTAATGTTTATATCATAGCATCGTTGTGTATTTTATATGATGTGCAGGTGATTCCTGATGCTAATCCGGAGGAGCTTCCTAGATCTGTGTGTGAATCTTCAACCTCTGATGAGCCGGTGTTTATTCTCTCTCTCACTGAGGTCCTGCCCACTCTCACAGAAGGGGCGGGGCTTGTAACGGAGCCTCTCCCACTTCCTGCAACATCAGGATTGCTCTCTGAGCCAATCAGGTGAGTCCTGAACGCGCTGTATCAGCATGAACAGCAACACACACTGCAGTAAAGATCTAACAACAGAGTTCTCTTCTCAAAAGATCTCTCCTTTCTCTTCTCTTCTGTTTTCTCCTCTCCTCTCCTCTCCTCTCCTCTCCTCACCTATCCTCTCTTCTCCTCTCCTCTTCTTCAGTGCCACTGAAAATGCCACTGCTGATGTGGGAGGTACAGGTCCAGCTGGAGATCGGGTCTTCTCTCAGCTCCTCCCTGATGCATTGATTCCCGTCTCAGAAGAGCAAGAGGCTGAGAACAGAGAAAATGAAACAAGGCGAGGAAAGGAGGAGGAAACCTCGAGCCGACTCAGAAGAAGAGAACCTTCTCCTTTAACTCAGAACGTGAGGACATGTTGCTGGTTTGTTTCCCAAATTCAGACTTGAGCATCATGGAAAATGCTAATGGAAAAGCTGCTGGTGTTCATGGCAGTTAAAATGTTTTCAGAAGATGGCAGAAGAAACCTCATCCGAAGAGCAGCGGCCCAACGTCCATTCATGTGTTACGTCAGAAAAACTTTCTAGACTGAATCTGTTCCTCCGTAGTTATGACTAGACTTAATATCTTTATCGAAGTGGTCTTAAATATGTTAATTAAAAAGTTTCTAATGTTTCTTTTTACCGTTTCTCTTTCCAGATTACTGCTCCAGAGGGATCTGATGAACCAGCTGGTGAGTCATTTTTAGCTTTAACTCTTAAATTCTGCCAACATTTTTACTGCACTGCAGTAAAACCTACAAAACTAGCACATCAGATTTGGAAAATCATTTGGAACATTACACCGAAAACATTTACGATTAAATGTTTCAGGAAATTTCAGGAACTTTAAGGTGCTTTAACGTTAAGTATGTAATGTTCTAACACAGCTATTGCACCACAGCGCTGCTGAATTCTGCACTCTGATTGGTCAGAAGGTGCTGATTAATTTTCTATAACAGCAGCTCTGACAGTAGCGCAGGTTTATATTAATGCGCTCGTTCTAATACGTTATCGTTTCTATGGTGACGGCTCATGTATGGCGGATGCATGCAATCGTTGATATGGTGAAGTTTTGTCTATGTAACATTGATGGAAGGAGTCTCCAGTGTCAGCGCTTTGAAACAGTCAGGGGTAAAGCTGTGACTTTAGGTTTTCTGACGTCTTCAGGACAGAGGAGTTTACGCTTTGGGGTTCCTCAATAACATGAGAGGTTGCAGCTTTTTTTTGTCTTATGAGCGTTAACTGAAACTTGGTGTTGGTAGCACTAAGTTTCTGACTATATAAATATGATATCATCAGTCATTTTAGCATCTAAAATCAATATCAGTGACCATTTTCATCTGCATGAGCCGTAATTTACAACCTTTAGTACTTTTATCTAATCGTTTAGTTCTGTATCTATGTTTTCTCTTATTTATCATGAGGAAAAATAAGTCATGAGACATGTATTCCTCATGTATTTTACTTACCCCTGTGTTATTAAAATCATTTTTGTCTTGTGGAACCATCAGCATCAAGCCATAAGGCTGAGGAGAACACTGAGGAGAACACTGAGGAGAACACTGAGGAGAACACTGAGGAGAACGTTGACCTTTCTGCTAAGAGGAGAAAACTTCCAGAAAGAGGCAGAAGAGGTGTGGGATAGAAATGGGGCACATTTTCAAATTTTTACCTTTAGCCGCTGTACATTCAGCCCATCTCTGGATATTTTGTAGTTTCTAAAATTGTTTTTATCTACCTTCATTTCCTGTTTTTAGCAAAACTGCAGATCAAACCCAACCCAGTTCAGAGAAAAACCTGCCGCGACCTTCCGTCTTCAGACGAGATGAGATCTGCAAATGCTTCCTCATGTGAGATGATGTTAGAAGAAACAGAAACACAACAGACGTCATTAAAGATAGTTTCTTCATTGGCTTCAACAGAAGCAGCTTCATCATCAGCCATTTTGGATAAAGAAGCAGCAGCTTCATCATCAGCCATTTTGGATAAAGACAGCAAAACTTCCACTGCTTCGAGTCCTGTAATCTCACCTCCACCTGTCAGGACAGAGACTCCGCCCCCTCAGGCTTCTTCTTCTTCTTCTTCTTCTTCTTCTTCCCAAGGCGTTGTGGGAAACATCGACCTTCCAGGGACTGACCCTGTGGAGCCTAATGCCAGTGGGGTGGGGGCGGGGTCACAACCTGTCAGTCAAATCACACCCCTGGCTTCGACCGGACCTCTGACAAGGTGAGTGGGCGTGGCCTGAACTTAGCTCGCTGTTTCAGCTATATGTGTTACGCGATAGCCAGAAGCAAGCTAGAAAATGTGATAAAGCTCTCAAACAGCAGCTGAGACCCAACTGAGGATTGTTGTAATGGGTGTGGCCTAATATTCTAATGAGCACACTTGATTGACAACCCTCAGTGCAAGATTCAGAATCAAAGAATCAGGATTGTTTATCCTCCACGTACCGACCCACAGTTACATAGTAGCTATGCTCACTAGGCTATCTGTTACTCGTTGGGTTAGCTTTCACACGTTAGGTTATATACTAGCGTAGAGTTTACTTGCTAGGTTGTCTTTCATTCTTTAGGTTAGCTTTTGGTCAAAAGGTTAGCTTTAGTTTAGCGATTACTTGTTAAAGATTCTTAAAGCTTCAGGGGGAATTTAGCTCCACCCACTTTACATTATGGGTGAAGATTGTCCCAACATTTTGAGGTTAAATTAAATCTAATTTACTAATCCATTTATTAGGGTTCTTGCTAACTTATTTTGATTTTTAAACGGTATTTGCATAAAATAGAGAAACAGTAGTGCGGCTTTATTTTAGACAAAATGTGAAGGTGTTTTTTTTTTTTTTTTTAAAAATACGATCTTGTGAAAGTTGGGAACTAGTCGTGATGTGAAAGTGTGATATCGGTGCTGATGTTTGTCGTCCTCTGTAGACCTGGTAGGAGACCTAAAGGCTTCCTGTCCTTCATGTCCAGTACGAGCACACAGAGACCCTCAGAGTCCACTCGGGCTCCTCAAAAACCCGCCGTCATCACGTCTCGCACAGCGCGGAGACGAGCCGCACCGAGCACCTCCGCTCCGGCTCCGCCGCCAGCTCCGCCTCCAGCTCCGCCTCCACACGTAACCACCACACACACAACATTTCTTTCAGTCCTTTTTTTATTCTCCCTATGAACTTTTCCACATTTGACTCTGTGGCGCTCGTTCTAATACGTTATTGTTTATTGCTGTGGTATAAGAGGAATAAAACACTTCAGCACTGTAACAGCAGCTTCGCTTCATCCCACCGCCGCGCCGTTGATTATTTTACTATAACAGCACCACACACAGCGTTTTATTCCTTACTTATGCAACATAGCATAGTAAACTGTGAGGCGAATATTTATATATTTTAATGCTCTTAATTCTTTCTGAAGTGAATTACACCCAGGTGCTTAACTTCGTATCATATCTTTTATTTTTAATCTTTTGCCTGTGGTTATCAGGTGAGCTCACACACGTCGAGCGCGAACCCGAGCGCAGCAGAAGGAGACGAAGAGCCTACGAGTGTCGCAGCATACTTCTTCAACGACATCTTCACCGTAGTGGCTGAACAGGAGGAGCTCGACTGAGGACGTGGACGGGCCAGGGACAATTAGCTGGGAATTAGCGTGTACTTGCTAGCATTTACTCTTTAGTGGCATTAGCATATTTAATGTGATACAGATGAAGAGCGTCACACTGTCAGTCAGGGGAAAAAACACACTCTACACACTCATACACACTTTTTTTTTTTACAGTTAAATTACGTAAAGCTGAGCGATCACAGGATCAGTGTTTTTCTTTGTCCTCTTTATTCATTTTATCTCAGAAGTCTTCAAAAGACTGAAGTTTGTCCTCTTATTTCAGCAGATTGCATTTCGTTTTTAAGTTTCTCACGTGGTTTTGAGTGCTGCAGACGTTATATCGTAACTAAAGCACACAGATTTCCTCGTATTAATCTTGTTCAGTTCCGATTCCGTAATTATGACCCTGAATTTCATTACTGCAGTTTCATTACCCACAATGCCTCTCAGCCTGAATCACCTTCTGTCTTATCGTCTGTATATTTTCGTGTCTCTGTACGATTTGTGGGTGTGGCCTGTTCCGCTCCTTCCATTTTTGTGTGGTGAATATTCCCAAGTAGGAAAGTCGGGAGAGATGGTTTCTATAGTAACGGCTCATTCACAATGACGTGTATGGCAGGCGCTCCACAAATTCCGACTTGTGATGTCATAATGGCTTCCTCAGCCGACCAATCAGCGGCTTTAAATTCACTCACTGTAGGGCCCTCATTTTTATTACTTTCTCCTATTTATATATATATATATATATATATATATATATATATATATATATATATATATATATATATATATATATATATATTATTCTATCAGTGCATTTCCAATTTCTTTCTTTTTTCTCCCTCCCTCCTTCCTTCTTTTCTTTCTTTTTTCTTTCTTTCTATCTTTTCTTCCATCCATCCATGGATGCCATTCTTCCTCCTTTCTTTTGCTTTTATTTTACAGAGATACTAAATTACAGAGATTCACAGAATTACAACATCTTTATATTTTAGTGTCTCTGAAATTCGTGGGCGTGGCCTGCCCTTCCTCCCTTCCTTCCTCCCTTCCTTCCTTCCTTCCTTCCTTCCCTCCCTCCCTCCTTCCCTCCTTCCTTCCTTCCTTCCTTCCTTCCTTCGCTACCAAATAGAAAAATAGGAGAGTTTGTCTAGAGAGTTAGCTGGAGCCAGTGATTATGACTTGGTGCTTTATTGCATGGTTAATTATTTATATTACAGCCATCGCCATGTTGCTTTGTTGGAATTGTGGGTAAGTTTTGGGCGCGTACACAGGAAATGAAGGTCCCTGACGCTCTGTTACGTCTTAGTTTTAACACAGAGATCGTTCTCCTCAGGAACCCGTGATGTTCTTGATGTATGCTGTGCTTTCTCTTAGCTTTGTTATTTTTGTGATTTTGCTATAATTATTATTTTTTTTAACCACAGTTGCTGTACCACTGCCATGCTCGACACGTCTGGTGTAAATATTTGTCATTATCCTGCTTTCTGTCTGTACGGTCCACAATGGTGTAGTTTATACCGTTCTACATTTACAGTGTTTTAAAATAAAACTACGCTCCTGTTCCTGTTGTCCACAAGTTTACACGCATCGTTTGTGAATTGCTGATTAACGCCGTCTGTAAATATGTTAATAAACTTTTTTATGTGCTTTTATTTCATATGAATTCCTTTGTAATCATTTTACACCTTTGGATACACACAAATTTCACAGATTTCTTTCTCGGGACAGTATTTATGTCTCGTTAGACAAATATAAATACTTTTAAAAATGCAAACAGAACAAGTAAGTATGCAGGACTGATTCTGGCAGATTGGGTGTTCACCTGTTCTCTGTTCTCAATACCATGAGAGAAAAAAACCACCCTGCTTCCCCGGGGTTTTCCAAAAGCATTATCGCACAAAGATTGCTGATAAAATGGTTGAACGAGAAACATGTTAAACACTCAGCATTACCTGACCCGGAAAGGTGAGGGAAAGGAAGAAGTGAAAGTGCTTTTCACTGTGAGAAAAGAAGAGACAGCCTCTGAGCTGCTCATTTTTCTGGTACTATAGGAGTGTGAGGTGTGTGAGATGTGTGTGTGTGTGCAGTGTTGAATTACTTCCCTCCAGGTGGTGAGCAGTAATAAGCCTATGAGCAACACCTGTCTGAGATTAAACGTGTGAAAATCCCGAAGAACGGATGGTGCTTCTGCTAGAAGGAGGACAGCTTGAACTGAACAGTGGTTTATTTACAGTTTTCATCATCTGCTTTGATGACACATTTATATTAACCTGAAATCCACATGCGCTGTGTAATGTATATAATATAATTCCAGAGTGTTATATATATTCCCTGCAGGCATTGTTCCAGCCTTTCTGAACCTGAATGAACTTCCTTACATGATCTGACCACTGGAGGTCACTGTGTGTCTGAAGAACGTCTCGTCACAGCTCCAGGGTTCCCGGGTCCATTGTGAGCTCAGGTCAATGTTTGGAGTTTCACATGTTCTCTCTGGGTCTGCATGTCCATCTCCGGGTTCTCTGTTTGCTCCCTCCTCCTAAAAACATGCCGGTAGGTGAACTGGTGACTCTAAACTGCCCCCAGGTGTGAAAGAGTGTGTGTGTGTGTGTGTGTGTGTGCAGGGTGTCCTGAGATGGGTCCCATTCAAAGTACCTGGTGTTCTTGGGATTGACTCTGGGACTGATCCACCATGACACTGAGGAAGTTAATGCACTTACTGAAGATGAATGAATAAACTGATTGCTTAGGTTTTTTTGTTCATTCTTTGATTGACTGACTGAATGTGTGGTTGGTTTCTTGATTGATTAATTGATTTATTTGTTTGTTTGTTTGTTTATTCATTGACTGACTGACCAGCTGATCGAATGGTTTGTTGGTTGGTTCACTGATTGATCATGACACTGAGGAAGAAAATGCGCTGACTGAAGATGAAAGAATGACTTGATCGATTGGTTGGTTTGTTCATTCGTTGATTTATTGATTGATTCACTGACTGACTGACTGACTGACTGATTAATTGATTGGTCTGTATGTATGTTTGCTGATTGATTGATTGAGCTATTTATTGATTGATTAGTTAATTGATTGAGTGTTTTGTTGATTGATTATTGACTGAACAGTTAAGTGGTTGGTTAATTGATTAATTGGTTGGTTATTAGGTTTGTTCATTCATTCATTGGCTGTCTAACTGAGTGAAGGGTTGGTTGATTGATTGATCGGTTCAGTTGTTTGACCGACCAATTAAGTGGTTGGTTAATTGATTAATTGTTTGGTTGGTTGGTTGGTTTGTTCATGTTTGTTCAATGTTCTTGATTCTTCCTCAGCGTGTGACCTGGAAATGAATCAAAAGTCCTACATCGTTGAAGACACATCAGAGAGACGAGACACACACCATTCGATACGTCATGTTGCTTCACTGGGCAGTGATTATTACTGGTTATTATTGCTCATCGCCTGGAGGGAAGTAATTCAACACTGGACACACACCTAACACACACCTATATTTCCTCACACACACCTCCCACACACCTCACACACACCTCAGACTCCTAGAGTACCAAAAATACGAGAAGTTGAGCGGCTCAGTCTCATCTCACTTCCTTATTCACAGTGAAACGCACCTTCAGCCGTTCCCTTTCATTCTGGATCATTCTGGTCATGTGACATCAGCATGACCCACAATTTTTAAGGCATCTATTATCTGTGGTAAGAAAATTTTAGTTTAGTTAGTTACTTTTTTTTAGGGCTCTACATAGAATCTCTGAGGGTTCCCCCAAGGGACAAGCCAAAGAACCCTTCAGGGTAGTAGATTTAGTCTTTTGTTTGGATTACGTCATACGTGACTTTTTTGGATCATTAAGAGCTCATCGTTTCTTTAAGGGCTTCTACATCGAACCTTCTCTGATCTAGGGTTCTGTGTAGGACCTAGGAGTGTTCCCCTCAAGGGACAAGAAGATTTAATCTTTTGATTGGGTTACAGGAGGGTTTTTTTTTTTTTAGATAGTTAAGAGCGCATCACTTCTTAAAGGGCTTCTACTTGGAGCCTTCTGTGATTAAATCCTCTGTTGGAGAGTTTTACATAGAGTTCCTCCCAAGGGACAAGTCAAAGAACCCTTATAGGGTTCTAGATTCAATCTTTTGGTTGGGTTATGTGTTTTTTATTTTGGATGGTTAACAGTTCATCGTTTCTTAAAAGGCTTTTCCTTCTGATGAAACCCTCTGTAGTAGAGTTCTATGTAGATAAGGAAAACTGTACACACTAAATAAAGTAAGGGTGTGCAAACCTTTTCACTTTTTTATGAAGCGTAAGAAAATAAAAGTACTTTCCCAGACGTTAAAGGGTTAAACCTTTCTGTTAGGTGTTTATAAGAATTTTATACCTGCAAATTCTTGAAAAAAGCAAAAAACCAGTAAGTGTGAGGACTGAAAGATGTGAATGAGCGAGGTGCATAACAGACAGGAACAGAGGTCAGTTAGGTTATGACAAAGATTATAATTTACTAAACACCCAGGATGTTAATTATTAAATGTGTTAATCATTAAAGGATGACACATGATGCTATATTGCTGATGGTATCCATTTTATAAGCTAATAAGAAAAAAAACAGAGTATTTGAGGAACAGCGCCCCCTTGTTGTTTGTGTGTGTGTGCGTGTGTGTGCGTGTGTGTGTGTGTGTGTGTGTTTATTAGGTTGGGGTCATTACACCTGTAATGACTGAATGCTCTATGTGTCAGTAAATGAACTGAGTAGACGGCACACATACGGATCCTGGTGATTCCATGCAAAGGTTTAAAAAAAAAAAAGAAAAAAAAGAAAAGTGCAAAAGTTTACACACCCTACAGGACAGGATGAAGATTTCATTATCGTGTTTCTGCGTGCTTAGCGTAACACTGGCCAAATGACAACACTCATGACATGTGGCAGTAAAGACTTTCTCAGCATTTTTTTTTGTCTAAATTTAGCACAACTACTTCTGATATGTTTGAATTTATCCTGAATATCAAATTGTTTCAAAGCTTCATTTCAAAACACATTCGCCATAAGCTCTAAGGTGAGGACATACAAAATGTACGTTTAAGGATTCCCTCAGGATCGGGCGTACATCTGTCTCTACTGCACACTCCCAGAGCATGGCGTAATTAACACACACCCTAATTTATATCATCCAGTAATTAACGTAATTATGTCAAACAATGAATCTGCTCTACAGTTACACGTTTTTGCTCATAATAATGATTATTATTGAGACAAGGCCTATGGCAATGGTAGGTATGTTCATATCTCAGTGAGCACAGGTGAATTGTGGAATTGCGTGCAGGCCCTGGACTGGGTTCTCCAGTTTACAGGAAGGAAAATCAGAGATTTTTCACATGTAAACAACAATCACGTGGTATCGATTGCGTTTGTCATGTTGCCGCCGGTATTCAAAACTCGTTTTCATTACTATCATTTTAACGCTTTGATATTTTACAGACTGGAGTGAACAAAGCATCGTAAGGGTTATAAAATGAGTTAGTTCTCTGGATGTTTATGGGTTCTTCTTTCTACTTGGAAACCTTTTGCTAAGGAATTATATTAAGTAGAATATCTGTAAAGTGTTATTTAAGGCTTTCCCCAGATGAACAAGCAAAGAGCTCTTTAAGAATTTTCCCATTTATAAACTTCAGGACGAAGAGTTTACGCTCTGCGGTTTCTCGGTAACACGATGAGCTGATTGTCTTATTAACTTCAAGAGAGAGATTAAAAGATACATGAGGGGACGACTGTCCACAGCTGCTATAACGTAAATGACAACAGGGACAAAGTTGTTTTGCGGGCGTTGCTTGACATTAAATGTAACTATAAATGGCTAAAAAAATACAATATGTCGTTCTTTAATACGAAAGTTAAATAAAACATGTTACAGAAAAATAAACAACTTCGGCGGTAAACTAATTATTACTCATTATTTCGCTATAAGTGCACCACACACAGTGTTTTATTTCCTTATTTACAAGAGAGCAGATAAAAGTGTGAATCATCACTGACAGCTTTTTAAGCGTTTCCCGTGAACACCTTATTTCACATGTTTTCAAAACGAGCCACTGCGTTGCTCATGTTTTCAGAAAATGACGTTCCTGTGAAGCAATAAAGATTAATCATTTAAATCATGTATGTGTCAGTGGCTTTTTTTCTTGATATAGAGTTGGATTACTCTAATTTTAACTCCTGTACTTTTTCTATCAAATCATTTAAATGTAAAATAAAAAGTCATAATTTTGACTGTTGATTTGGTTTAATACTGTACTCAGTGCAAACCCACTTTTTATGTCCATTTGAATCCAACTGTTTTAATAAATCTATTTTTTTTTTTAAAACATTTACTCAGTACTAAATATTTTGCATCTACAGTTTAGAATTATTTTGGGGGTGAAAAGTTCAGAAATAAAACGAGGCTTCAGTAAATAAATACAATGCAACATATTTGCACATAAATATGCTTAATATTTCAACAGTTGGTTATAAGGCGGAATTTATTTCTGTTTTTTTATTTTATTTTATTTTGCATTAAAGGGCTCAAAGAGTCAGATGTCCCCTGGGATAACTGACTATTTGATTTAGCAATTTAGCAGAAAGTCTGTTTTTTGATTTTACGTGCCTTTAGATTGGTGGTATTATGTTTTCTCAGAAATTTCATCCCACAACGAGACCTCCTGCCCTCCTCATACCAGCTATAATAATAAAAATAATAATAAAAATAAATAACAATGTGCTAGAATAAAATTGCAATAAAATTTTTCCATTGCAATCGTGATGTAGAGATGCATTTTTTAATGAAACAAGTGCAATTTCACTAAATGCCATATATTACCACACTGTCACGAATAAAAAAAATAAATAAAAATCAAAGCACAGGAACATTTTTTGTTTTTGATCTTCATGATGTTCCTGAAAATACGTGATGTTCCTGACATCCTTGTAGTAAACATTTTTTCTAAGTGTGTCTTGTTGGCTAAAAGAATGAAAGAAGCTAACATTTCATCCAAATGACTGTAGATCGTGATAGTCATAATTTAATGATGTTTTCATATGTAGATGGGACCAACACTGTTTGGGCCAAGCTGTAATGTACACAATTTCAGTATTCAGTATATAAGTATTTAACATTTTTACGGTTTTGAGAAAAACACCACTTTAACCACAAATAATCATTTTTCCATAATGTTCCATTAGCTTCTATGTTAGCGGTGTAATGATACACTCCATTCATGATTTGATGCGATTCGCAATATTGGCTTTATAATTTGGTTTAATTTGATTCTCAGAATATTTTGAACATAATTTGAATGAAAATTATGACTGAAAAGAATCCTTTTTGATTTCTGAATCATAAGTAATGTTAAATTTTCTGTATAAATGTAAATAAATCCAAATTGCTACGAAGAGAGGTCTAATATAATAAACAAACTGTACTACAAGTTCACCATATCTTAAAAATAAACAAATAAATTTATAAATTCTCCCCAAAATTTGATTGAACAAACAAAGTCTCTGACCTGCGGGAAATGAGTGATAGATTTAAACATAATGAGTTCCAGAGCAGCGCCAGAAATAGAGCTCCAAAGTCGGCTAAAATGCCCAACTTCCGCAGCCTCTTTCTCGGGCACCGGAGATCACAGTGGTGTAGTGCTGGTGTCGTTTCTGCAACTGAGGAGACTGTTATAACATGGTTATTTAACTATATAACATATAATGCATGTCATTCATTGTGATCTGGAGCTATTGGTGTATATAATTTAACTCTATGGGATGCGCACCAGTGATTAGGACCTCTGGTGTTCAAACAGTGCAATTGCATTAGATACATAAGTAATGGAACAATGATTTCCATGATGTGAACCACGCATTTCCACAATGCACATCGTTACAGTTTTGCATCAAGATGCACCATTACTCCTCTATTCAGTAGCATTATTTATTTTAGTCAGTTTGTGTTTTTGAACTAAAACGGATTTTATTTTTATTGCAGCTTAATAATATAATTATTTTACTATAATAAGCCTGTGCAGGTGTATCTCATGTCTGGCAGAAAAACCCACATTTGTTTCACGTTGTATGCAATAGAAGTGGTAAAGCCAGTTTAATACTGACTAAAAAAAGCTTCACCTTCACCAGAACTCTTCGTTTTCGGTTTGCTATTTTTGCGTCGCTGCCCAGATCTGACAGGAAGGAATGTTCCCTCCCGACTGCATTTGGACGTGCTACTTTCTAATTTGTTAGGGAGGCATTTGTTTATTATACCTTCTATTCAGACTTTGTTTTTCAACGACTTCACGCTTCTGTATAGTAAGGACCATGCTACCTGTTAGCTACGCTTTTTTCTTTGGTTCTGACAGTTTGCAGTAAGACTGGTTTTTCTGCTCTTTTTTTTTCACTTTTTTTTCCTTCTGTTAGATAACACTAAATACTTCACATTTAAAAAACTGTACATATGTGCTAAAGTGCAAGAGATAGACAAGGTGCTGTTTAGCATAAGCATATTTAGTTCAAGCTTATTTACAGCGAACTAAGGTTTCAAATTATCGGGTTTAGCAGCTACATTCTTTTCTCATCCAAGAAAGAAAAAAATCACCTTTATTAATTTCAAATAGCTTCAAAAGAATTTATTATTATTATTTATTTTTTTTCAGTTTAATTCAGTTTAAAAACGTACCACTTGATAATGACTTCTCCGTCCTGTTTATTAAGAATACTCATTTTTATTCAGAATGATGCAGAATCTAATTGTCAAATAGTTGATGTAGCTCAAGATCTTAACCATGACTCTTGCAATGTTCCTGGTCATTAACACACAGGAATTTAATCTTTGACAGTTTGCCAACTCGTGTTATTATTCCATATACCAGTTATTCCACTTTGACTTCCTAAGAAGAAGGGATTGGGTTTTTTTTGGCACCAAACCTCTGCATTTTTCTGAGGTGGTGCCAAAGCAAATTATATTGCAGAAAGAAATGAAGTGAAAACATTATGCAGTTGAGATCATTTTGGTATATTTTTTTTTTTTTTTTTTTTTAAATATATGTATATATGTATATACGTACACATATATACAGAGCAGGAGAAGCATAATTGTGAATGAGCATAATTGTGCCAATCAGATGAAACCGTGCCAACAGCATGAAATTATATGTTGTCATTTATTATGTTGTAAATTAAATAGGCCAAATTCTCTTTAAATATAAATTACTGACACCATGAAAAGCTCTTTGTTCTCGGTTTGCCCTCCTGTTGTAAAATGAGTAAGGTGCTGCAATGTGTCGTGTCATAGTGATGGTTTCCTGAAATTCTGATTTTACAGTATATTACTGTCTTTGTGTCTTTCTCTCACATTCCTGTCTGCATGTTGTTCGTCCCCGTTTCCTGTCACTGTCTGGCATTCTGTCTCTTGGAGGCTTTGTAAAAACCCATGACTCTTTACGCAGACATCAGCGTCGGGTCATGAGGTGTAAAATGTAACTGAGACGCGTAAAATATCAGTGTGACCACATTTGAGATGTCTGGGTTTAAAAGAAAGAACATAAATACAGTCTTCATTATGCACATCCTGTCTAAAACTGTAAACCACCGTCTGTTTCGCAGGGCCTGAGTGATGTCTGTGTATAGGTGTCATTTCTGCACTGGCTGACATGTGAAAAGCTTGTTATTTTTGCCTGAAAGACAGAGTATGCTGGAGCTATTTTCAGAGCTTTGGTATGCCCATAAATGACACATTTTACACCAAGCTGATCGAGTTTGGTTTGAAAGACAGGTTGATTTGTTTTTTTTTTTTCTTCACAGTGCCATCTTGATCCCATGAGATGAGTAAGAATGATCAACACAACATTTAGATTTGCATTCATACACACACACACACACACACACACACACACACACATATATATATACACACGCACATTGGGTGCACAATTATTACGATCAGTATTACGATCCGATCGTTATTTCTGTGCATATTATCCAAATGTTAACAATATAAACCTGAATGCTAACTGGGTATAATCATTTTCAGGTAAAGTTTAATTGTTTAATGAGGAAGGATGTGGCCTAAAGTGATTAACATCCTATATACGGTGTGCATAATTATTAGGCAGCTTCTCTACCTCTGGACAAAGGGACAAAAAGAGATTTAACTGAGACTGAAAAGTCAAAAATTGTAAAATGTCTATCAGAGGGATGCAGCACACTGCAGATTGCAAAACCGCTGAGGGTTAGCCTCCAGTGCCACCATATTTCAGAACTGCAACCTTCCAGGAGTGTTCGGAAGTACATGGCGTCAGGTGCTCAGAGACATGGCTAAGGTAAGGAAGGCTAAAACAAAGGCTGAAGCATCGTGACTGGGTCGAGAAATACCTGAAGACCGATTTTCTCAAACGTTTCATGGACAGATGAAATGAGAGTGACTCTAGATGGACCGGATGGATGGGCTCATGGGTGGATCACTAATGAGCACAGAGTACCAGTTCTCACGAGGCACCAGCAAGGTTGATGAGAAGAACTGCTGTGTATCATTAACGATGAGCTAGTTGGACCTTTTCGGATAGAAGATGGACTGAAAATCTACTCCCAAACCTACTGGCAGTTACTAGAAGGCACTTTCTTCAAGCAGTGGTACAGGAAGAAGTCAGCAACATTCAGGAAGGCCATGATCTTTACTCAGGACCATGCTCCATTGCATACATCAGGGTACATCACTTCTTGGATAGCCAGAAGGTGCATCAGAGATGACAGAATGATGACCTGACCCCTTTCCTCACCTGACTCAGAACTTCTGAGCCATTCTCAAGCGTGAGATTTACAGTGAGGGGAGACAGTTCACCTCTTTGAACAGCATTTCAGAAGCTATGGTGGCAGCATCAGCTAAAACTGATCGTGAACTGATTTTTTGTTAATTGATATTTTGTGTTAGTTATTTGTTAAATAATACTTTAAGACTGAAGATTCTGAATCTGAAATTTAGTTGGCTAACAATTGTGCACACTAGAAGTTGCCTAATAACTGTGCTCACTAATAATTTCCCCTGAGAAAGACAAATCTCATTTTTTTGTTTGTTGAACACACACAAACACACACATACACATATCATGGAGTCTCCAGAGACAAACATTGTTAGCAGAATGGGTGGTACTGAACAACTCAATCATTTAAACATGGCACTGTCATAGGTCATGGCACTGGCATGGCACAAGTCAGTTCACTGGCACAAGCCCTTTGGTAAAGTGTCATTTCTGGCGTGCTTGACATGTTGGCATGCGTGACATACATACTGTGAAAAGTTTGTATGCTGGAGCTATTTTCAGAGCTTTGGTATGCCCATAAACGAAACATGCAGCAAAGCTGATCGAGTTTGGTTCGAAAGACATGTTGATTTTTCTTTTTTTCACAGTGCCATCTTGGTCCCATGAGTAAGAATGATCAACATAACATTTAGATTTATGTTAGATCTGCTAGATCTGCCTCGGTCAACTGCAAGTGCTATTATTGTGAAATGGAGGCTTCAAGCAGCAACAACAGCTCAGCCATGAAGCGGTAAACCACACAAACACACCGAGTGGGCCACTGAGTGCTGAAGCACGTAGCCAATAAAAATCTCCTATCCTCTGTTTCATCACTCAATACAGAGTTCCAGCCTGCCTCCGGAAGCAACAAGAACTGTGCATCAGGAACAGTGATTCAGGGCAGCTCAGTGATTGCTTGTGTCTGATCTGGGTATTTCAGGTACTGCTTGCTCTGGGATAAAGACTCAATGTTCTAAGGAGTAGCCCAAAGGAGTCCTTATCTTCTCAGAGATATTTAAGACTTAAAAGATAACAGCGGCCTCATCTTCATGAACAGTGTCAGTAATGCCTATAAAATGACGCACAGTCACCTCAGAGATATTTATCAGATCTGTCAGTTGCTAGTAGTGACTATCTAAAGCCATTTGTTATATCACTCGTGACGTGGTTGTGAAGGTTCACTCGCAGATAAAGATAAAGAGTGTGGATTGTGCTCAGTACAAAACAAATGCATACTTTAATGTATTTGAATTCTGATCACACTAATAAAGAATACATCTTGGACTGATTCCAGACCCAGTTTTGTGGGCATGGATGTCCTATTTAATTGCAGCCATGCCCTGCCATAAACGGAAATAAAACAACATTGCTAAACTGGTTTCTGTTTTTCTTCATTCTGACTGTTGGATAAACCTGATACTTTTTTATGGACAGGCTCAGAGCCAGCACGTTCCAGTAGTGCTATAGTGCGTGCAGTATATTAATGCCCATGGATTTGGAATGGGATGTCCAACAAGCTCATATAGGTGTGATTGATATATGCAGGTATATTGAACTACTGGTAAGAATAAATATAACATTTTCTTCCATCAGGGCAGCTCAGTGGTTGTTTTGTCTGATCTGGGTATTTCAGATACTGCTGCTTCACACACAACAGTCTCTAAAGTCTACTCAGAACAGTCCAAAAAACATCCAGTGAGCAGCAGTTCTGTAGACGAGGTCAGAAGCGAATGGCCAGACTGGTTCTGATAGAGCTGACAGAAAGTCTCCAGTTAATCAAATAACCACTCTTTACAACCGTGATGAGCAGAAAAGCATCTCAGAAAACACAAAACGTCAAACCTCGAGGCAGATGGGCTACATTACCAGGAGGCCACGTCGGGTTCCAGTCCTGCCAGGCAAGAATAGGAATCTGAGGCTACAGTGGGCAGAGGCTCAGTGAAAGCAGCTCCAAGGTCCCTCGTTTCATCCTGAGCTCAAGGTCTCGCCTGTGCATGTTCTCCCATGTCCATGTGGGCTTCCTCCAGGTTCTCTGGTTTCCCCAAAAACATACTGGTAGGTGGTCTGACTCCATCCAGGGTGTATTCCCACCTCACGTCCAGTGTTCCCAGGATAGGTACTGGATACACCATGACCCTGACCAGGATGAAGTGCTTATTGAAGATTAATGAATGAATATACATATATAGTATATTTTCTTTATTTTTAATTTATGATATATGGCACAACAAAAACACTGGTGCACGCTCTGGAGCAGCTGGAGGTAAAGACTCAGTGTTCTAAGGAGTAGTCCAGGAGCCACCAAAGGAGTCCTTATCTTCTCAGAGATATTTATCAGATCTGTCAGTTGCTAGTAGTGACTATCTAAAGCCATTCGTTATATCGCTCGTGACGTGGTTGTGAAAGTTCACTCGCAGATCGCAGAATTCTGATCACACTAATAAAGAATACATCTTGGGCTGATTCCAGACCCAGTTTTGTGGGCATGGATGTCCTATTTAATTGCAGCCATGCCCTGCCATAAACGGAAATAAAACAACATTGCTAAACTGGTTTCTGTTTTTCTTCATTCTGACTGTTGGATAAACCTGATACTTTTTTTTATGGACAGGCTCAGAGCCAGCACGTTCCAGTAGTGCTATAGTGCGTGCAGTATATTATTACTTGTTTAAATTAACTTGTTTTGCAGACAACAAAATCCCCAACATTAAATTTAACTACAAATTGATAAAAAACTAAATAAACAAAATGCAAATGTTAAAAGAGGGAAAAAAATTATTTCAGGGCATCTATAAAAACCTCTTAAAACATTTGAGTGGTTACTTCTATAATAATAATAATAATAATAATAATAATAATAATAATTAGTGCTGTGAAAAAGTATTTCTGATTTCTTCTGTTTTTGTTTATATCTCATACTAAATTGTTTCAGAAATTACAACAAAATCTAACAATTAAGTACTTTTCCACAGCACTGTATTGTTATTGCCAGTGTTATGGTATGGCACCATTTAGTTTTTTTTTAATACATTAAAAAAGTTTCAATCTAGAAACTTCAATCTTGGCCGTCTGAGGGAAAATGTAAAGGTTCTATGTCGATTCCTACAACAGCCCTTTCCTGTAAGCCCTTCAGGAATATTTCTGAATATATAAATAATTCAATATGATTGCGTTTCTTTGCTAATTTGCACTATTTAAATAAAGTACCTGGTTGTTATGCGCTGTGATGGATTGGCATCCCATCCAGGGTGTGTTTCCTGCTCACATTCAGTGAAACACCTACTGAAGATGAATGAATGAATGTCAGTATTATTACACTTATATCATTCTGTAGGTTTGGCGAGCTGCAAAAATCCGTCGGATGTCACTGTGGCTGAATTCTGGCACACATCCAAAAATGGTCAAAATGATTCTTTGACACCTACATCATTAATATACATATTTCGCCGAAATGACATGGAAATATTTCTATTTACTTTTAATCTTCCTGCGAAGATTATTCTGTGTCTGTCTAAAGACATGAGTAAAATTGCTAGCTGAGTGTGACATCCTCGCGAGTTTAATTACGATACTGGAGAGGAACAGACATAAGCCTAATCAGTTTGGTTTGTCTTCAGATACCTGCTTTCAAAATGTCGCTGCTGCATCGTTATCATGAAAGAAAACACACAAAAAAAGCACTTGTACGTTCTGTACAGGTGACAGCATAGAAAGTTTAAAAGTGTTTAACTAGCCTAATAAAGTACTGTACTATAAAAAAAGAACAGATTTCAGGATTCACACTAGTGCCCTGGCACCGCCCACCCCTAGGCTACACCCACGAATGGCATCTTTCAGTGGAGTTAGAAGTGAATCTTTAAATGCAATTTTCTTTCACGTTTCACTGTCATGGGTTAACCAAGATATTAAAAGGCTACAACTTGTGACTGAGAGAATTGCAGATGTGAATTGTTTCCCAGGCCGCCACACATACACACATATACTGTACACATGCATTTATACCCCGGTGCAGAGGGGTTATTTTAATCCCCTTGAGCAATTTAACTCCTTTAATACCTTTAACTCGTGTCGCCATAAATCATGTCAGAACAATGATATGTTGTGTTAGTCATTTCGTCTTCATTACCTGATCCACCTTCACATCAAAAAGAATGTGGGTGTATATAACATGTAAGTTCCATAATGATCCACATGTCTTACTAATACAGGACACTTAACGATGAATAGCGATTAGCATTAGTGTAGCTCATTATGAGCCCTAGCATGTCATGCACATTACAGTTACAGTTACATTGTTATGAAGGTAACATTTACATGTTAAGCATTAGCATGTCCTGGAAAGTACATCATTAATTGGTAACATGGTACATACTGGTACATTAAATAGTAGCGTGTCATACAAGGATAGTATTTGCATACCAAGCAGGTTGAAAAAGTACATCAAAGATCATATTGCAGCAGCGATATCTATATTATCTAAGGTCAAACCTTATAACCTGTTCTCTCTCTTCGGATCAAACGGTTTGTGCACCCCTGCTACCTGATCCTGAAACACTTTTACTTCTCTGTTTGTCCTGCTTCCTCATAGTGCGTGTAATAAAGGTTTTGCATAGTACACTAATTTTCCAGACAAACATGGACTTGCTTGCACAGATTATTATATAATAGTAAACAAATACAAATACATTATTCAGAACGAATAGATAATGTGTTCTGACCTGGTACAAATACAGATATGACAGGAGGTTGACTATGGGATTTTTCTGTTTGTCTTGTTTTAAAAGCTTGCCAGAATGGCTGACAGGGCGTCTGGTTGTGAGTGGGTCCTGGGATTTACGTGAGCATGCGGGTGCAAACGAGTGGTCAGATATGAAGCTTGTGGCACAAACAAAGAGCCGGTTTGATGAAGCCTGGTGGGACTTGTTACCTCCGTGGGGTTTTCCCTTATTAAGCCAGTTCTGTAGCTAACCACCAGGGATGTGTTTGAGTTGTAGGTGTGAGCTGCAAATAGAAGAAGAACTACATCGTTATGCTTCGAGTCTTTTCCTTTTAAATGCACTCGGTACACAGGGTGTCCCAAAAGTCTTCGTACACAGGGGTCTGTGTTTACCATCACCGCGTCGGTTGTGCCTGCGTCGGTGGATAGAGTCCATCGCAACCTTGCGACAGCTTCCTGACCCAGTCATGAGAATGATTTCGATACCTCCTTTGCTAAATGTCTAATTGCTTGAAAAATTGCCCCAGTGTATGGAGACTTTTGGGACACCCTTTATATATATATATATATATATATATATATATATATATATATATATCCATTGCTGTGGGTGGTTTAAGAAGATGAACATTGAAGTGTGAACGACATGCAGGTCGCCCCCGTCTGACCTTACAGGAAAGAACAAATATTTATTGTCGGGTTCTGCATGGGCTGAATTAATCAGCTTCTGAATTTCAGCCTTTTCGAGGCCATGTCTCTGTCTGGAAATTTTTCTGAACCAGTGAAAGGGTGTGTGGCCGGGTGACAGATACTGATGCGTGGTATTAAGATATTCATATTACTCTGTAATACCTAAATTACATTAAGATATTGCTTAAAGTATTTATTATTTAAGATATTACCTAAACACATGTTCCCGTTTCTAGTAAGATGATGATGATGATGATGATGATGTCTCATTTTAATGAAGATAAATCAAGATGTACATTTATTGTAGGGGAAAATTTAGAATGCATTAAACCACTGACAACTTTTTTTCTGTAGCACTGTTGAATTCTGGATTGTGATTGGTCAGAAGGTGTTGATTAATTTTCCATAACAGCATCTATGTCAGTAGTGCAGCTGCAGATCACAGCTTTATATTAATGCTCCATATGCTCCAGATGTAAAAGATCTGCTTCATCACACCACCTTGTTGTTGATTATTTTCCTATTACCGAATGACAGTGTTTTATAAGTTACCATTAGATAAGATTGTTTAGACATGAAGATTAAATCTCACAGTTCTCTTGAAGAAAACAGTTGCACAACCAGGGGATTTTTCCTCTTAGGGACTTTTAAGGTCAAAACTATGTGGTGACAATTAGCCTCACCTTTTTTCTTATTAATTTACTTGTCTTGTCTTCATTATGAAGACATTTGTCTCCTCACAATTTAAGTATGTCGAGTATATGTAGAAACACCACACACAAACCTGTCTGCACACAAAAAGGAAACGGGTTGTCTCTTTTTTTATTGTGACAAAAAAAAAATTCAAGGATATTGCATGGATATTATATGAACGTGGTTATTATTGCACAGTGATTGCAGGTCATTAGGCTAAAATGAAATTTTATTGAATAGGTGAGTGAATGCGAGAGAGAGAGAGAGAGAGAGAGAGAGAGAGACAAATGGGAGAGTAAAAGGAAGTAAAAGTAGAATAGCAGGACTTATCTCATGTACTTGAGATTAAATCATTTTGGAAAACATCTTTTTTTTCTTTATAATGTGTTCTTCTGAGACTAGATTTAAACCGGTACAAATCTCTATATGGCAACTATTACATCGTAAAGACAGAATGAGAGAAGAATTATGGAGGAGGAATTATGGATTGTATCTGAAATCTAAATTCAAACATAAATTCAAACGAAAAGGAAAAGCGGGGGAATGAGAGTGAGACACACAGAGGGATTAGTCTGAGGGCAAGAAGAAGGTGGTTGAAGTTGTGATTTGGGCTGTGTCGTGCAGTATTGTGATTTCAGGGGACTGCATTCCTGTCCTGGGCCGTACCAGGCTGTACAGTCAAATAATGCCAAACTGTCAGGTCCACTCATCTGTGACTTCATTCTTCCTTTCGTGATGTGCAAACAATGCCACAAGCTTTGTCTCCAGCGAGGGTGTGATGATAGATTGTTATAATTGCATGCTGTCATTGAGAAACCTGAAATAGCTATATTGCTATTGTATCTCTATTCCCGTATAGGTGATGCCATTGTCTCACACTGCCACTGCACTGGTAAGTGCATAGATTCATTTTCTGAAGCTCTATCTACATGCGCCAACAAGCTGTGCCCACATACCACATACCATCTGATATCTATTGTACACTTTTCAGGCCACGAGCTTCAGTATCTTGATTGGTTCTCTATTGTTTGGATGTTTATCAGACTGAACTGTCTCAATTTTAATGAATTTTCTGTGTTACGGAGGTACAAATATTTCATCGGCCATATCTGTTCAGAAAAAAACTCAAGCTCTGACCTAAGTTCTTTGTCCTCATTTCTCAATATGTCTTAATCCCAGCGACACACTACCTGAGAAGTATGACAACTTTCCTGGGAATTCCAAGGAACAAAACAATTATTTCAGTCTAATGCCTTTCTACCATGCACTTACATGAGTTTTCACCAAAGGTCTGCCTTTGAATTCATGATTAATCTTTATATAATTAAAACTGAAGAGTTAATGATAATAATGGGCAACAAAGTAGTGACTTGTACATGTACATGTAGCTGTTAAGTCAAGAAAAGCCTTTAAAAGTCAGAAATGAGAACAGAAGTGTCAAAGACAGGCAAATGTGACTCGCTTAAAGCTGCCAGTTTCACTGTACGGATAAGTCAATTAAATTTTCATTTAATATTATTTTCATAACTTGTTTTTTATTAATGTTTTTGTAGAAGTAGTTTAATATGACTGAGCCGTGCAGACTTTTGCTTACATAAGACCGGTGCTTATTTTGCACTGAGGTTTGCAAATGCAGTCCTAGTGCTCTGCAAATTTCCTGTGTTTTCCCTGCTATAACAGCTCATCTTCTAACCACACCCTCTGTGCGTCAGAACTGTTAGCATTTATTATTTATTTTGTATTAATAAATAAGAAATGAACAGCATGTAAACATTCCCTCATTAAAGCCTTATACAAATAAAGAAAATCAAATACTCCTGAAGTATGAATCTTTGGCCGAAGTTTTCAGGTTTGTTGATATTTCAGTTGGCTCTGGAATAATGTGAAATCCGGCGCGTTAAAGACGGCTTTGTGAGAATGAGGGAGTTTCAGTGTTTGACGTGTGATGCGTGGTGTGTCTGCACATTGTTTCTCGGGTAATAATAAACATGAGAAGTTTTTGTGACATGCAAAAAAACACAAACAATACCTTGAAGAACTGGTTCATTCTGTTCGAGATGAATGAGTTTCTTATACTTGAATACCCGTATTGTGTCAAGGATTTAATACCCACTTCCAATTTTACACTTCTCAGAATTATTTTAAAAGAATGTTTAGCAGAAAATACTGAACGTTTGCCTGATATTCCATCGTCCTTGGTATGCGAGCAATTTTAAAAACATTCCAAATGCTAGTTTGAACGATATGGCTTGATACCTCAAATATACATGCAATGTTTATGCTTCACGCCATGCCACGATGTGAATTAGTGATAATGCAAGCATACGCCATGCGCTTTCACAGCAAGAAATCGGTGCCAATTTGATTTATAACTCGCAAACTGTGTCTGGTTTTAGCGCCTCGTGCCCTCTGTCGGGTCTGTGGTGATTTATGTGAAACACTGTGACGCTAACTATTAATTTGCCAGCAGGATTTTATGTACTGAATAAGAGGGACGACGTGTTCTTTTCCTGGTATTTAGCAGCTATCTCTAATATAGCACTGACCTTTTAAGACTCATGTACTTGCTGCTTGTACTCATTAACTTAACAAAGGAAGTTAAGCTGCTCTTCTGTTTGGTAGTTAAATCCGTTCTACGCTGTAAATGCCATCGTGGCATTTTGTCTTGTCTGCTTTTCTACTGTAGAAGCCTGTTCTGATGTAACTGAAGTAATCTTGAAGGCATGTCAGATAGTTCAAACCGATATTTAAACCGTCGCAATCTCAGGCAACCGAATATGAACACTTCTTTGTCGAAGCGATGTTGATTTATTGATGTGAGACGGTGACATCAGGGTTTTTTGGGTTTTTTTTTTTTTTACTGGATCCTCAAACATCTTGCTAACTTGTGGTCAGATCGAGCTAAGAGATACCTGTGATGTAATGAGAGCTGTTTTTCTACCCAACTATTTTTGTGTTTAAACATCGATAGCAATATTATAGAGTCGTGCAGTAATTGTGTAAAATTGATTATATTTTTTTAGATTATTCTGTATAATTACTGTTTTTTCCCACAAGGGTTAGAAAAGACTCACAGCCACAGTGTATTTTGTATTTTTGGTGTAAAGTAGAGTAAGCACACAGGATGCCTCGGCTCAGCCAATCACGTCATTCCTGTGCAGTTGCTCATAATCTTTCCTAATTATGTTCATACCATCCCTCTATCCCTCCATCCAACCTCCTCTACCATCCCTCTATCCCTCCATCCAACCTCCTCTACCATCCCTCTATCCCTCCATCCAACCTCCTCTACCATCCCTCTATCCCTCCATCCAACCTCCTCTACCATCCCTCTATCCCTCCATCCAACCTCCTCTACCATCCCCCTATCCCTCCATCCAACC
>CM040989.1:23939091-23960666 GCA_022985145.1 Pangasius djambal | reverse complement strand
CTCCATCCAACCTCCTCTACCATCCCTCTATCACTCCATCCAACCTCCTCTACCATCCCTCTATCCCTCCATCCAACCTCCTCTACCATCCCTCTATCCCTCCATCCAACCTCCTCTACCATCTCACTATCCCTCCATCCAACCTCCTCTACCATCTCACTATCCCTCCATCCAACCTCCTCTACCATATCCCTATCTCTTTCACCCAACCTCCTCTACATCTCACTATCCTTCCCTCCATTTTCATCTACCATTTCACTATCACTCCCTCCATCATCATCTACCCAAATGCCTCTACCATCTAAATATCTCTCCATCCATTATCATCTACCATCTTACTACTTACTAAGTACCTCCACTATCATCTCACTATCCTACCATCCAAACTCCTCTACCATCTTACTATCCCTCCATCCATCATCATCTACCATCTTACTATCCCTCCATCCAGCATCATCCATCCAAACTCCTCTACCATCTAAGTATCTCTCCATCCAATCTCCGCTACTGTTTCTGTATCCCTTCATACAATCAAATCATCTATCAGACTGCTTACTATCTCTCCATCCTCTTCTGCCACCCTGTTTCCCAGCCCTCCATCCAACCTCCACTACCATCTCACTTCCCCTCCATCCATCTTCCTCTACCAAACCTCCTCTACCATCCCCCATCATTCCATCTCTCCATCCATTCTTCTCTAACAGTCTACTCAGTATCCCTCCAGCCAGCATCTTCTACTTGCCTGCTTTAATATCCCTCCATCCACCCCCCCTTTTACTGCTGTTTTTTTGCCCTCTATCTCTGTGTTTGCTGACTGTCTGTTTATTTTCAGTTTAATAAGCTGATTGTCATGTCTGTAAATAATCCATTCACCTCTGCTCTTATTGTGTTTTTTTTGGAGGAAAAAAAATGTTTGCTGAAAAATGTTTCCTTGTTTGGGTTTGTCACTTGGTGCCTACATGCAGAACGCATGATCAGATAACGCAGGGGAATATGGTAGAATTACTTCAACACATGTTTGCTTTTGGGAGTGTATCCGGATCGCAGAAACAGAATTAACAGAAGATCTTTGCTCAACAGAGAGCATGATTTTGGATCTGCACAGTCGAGTTGTTAGTGAATTATCATGACGTGTGTTTTTCTCTTGTGTATTTTGCTAAAATACACAAACCACAGGAAATGAACATCACTGTTGCCATAGTTCATTCAACCACCATTTAACAGCTCAATTTCAATATGAGGCCATGTTTAACCCCTTCGCCCCCTTCTTCAGAGGACGACAAGGACTACGTTTGCAATATATAAATGTACATTTTTATGGGCAATTAAAGCCACTAAGGAAAAAAGAAAAGAAAAAAAATATTTTAAAAAAGAGGAAAAAACTGTAAGAGTTTATGCATGACTTCAGGTATCTATAATTATTATTTTTTTAAAAACGCAACGCTGAAAGTTAATTAAAAATTATAATATTAATAATTAAGCACTATTAAATTTAATTCAGCACTTTGACTTTTGATGTGTGCATTTCTTTCTTTTTTTAATTAAATGTGTCACAGTTGTCAATATGTATATAAACAACTAATAAGACAGATTATGATCACAGAAGAAATATTTACCGAGCTCAGATGATTGCAGTGAGTGTGTGTCTACATCCGTGTTTGAGTAAAGCCCGGGAAAGTTCCTGATTAGGAGGAAGAAATGGGTGAGTGAGAAGATTGAGGAGGAATAATGAAGCACGGCATGTAACACCTGCTGAAATGAAAATATTTACAATTATCATCATTATCGCCTCATCGCCCACAGTGGCACTGAGCCCGGTGACACACGGTACACCCAGAATCAGTACGTTCTACGCTTTACAACACGGCATGTGATAAGGCAAATTAACAAGCTTAAAGTTGTCCCTGCTTACCCTGGTCCTGTACCCAAACTGCCCCTATGACTTGGAAACTAGCCCTATAACTGCCCCATGCACTGTGCCCTACAAAATGCCTCTTTGACCTGGAGACTAGCCTTATACCTACAAACTGCCCCATGTCTCTGATACCCTACAAACTGCCCCATGTCTCTGATACCCTACAAACTGCCCCATGTCTCTGATACCCTACAAACTGCCCCATGTCTCTGATACCCTACAAACTGCCCCATGTCTCTGATACCCTACAAACTGCCCCATGTCTCTGATACCCTACAAACTGCCCCATGTCTCTGATACACTACAAACTGCCCCATGTCTCTGATACCCTACAAACTGCCCCTATGAACTATGCCACAGACACGGTTGCTACTCACCAAGCCACATAAAAAACATCCATACCCTGATTTCCTGATTGCAATCCTTATTATCAAAGCTCTGGGATCAACACACACACACACACACACACACACACACACACACACACACACACACACACACACACACACACACACACAACATAAGAGGCTTTACTTCCTGCACACATACTTTAGATTACATATGCAAGTGGCATTCATGCACTGTTGGGTATTAAGATGCAGAGCATTTGATTGTCCTTGATATTCTGCCTTTCTTGTTTTCAGGAAAGAATAAACCTAGAGCGAAATTAGAAATGTTCTTAAATAATAGCGCCTGAAATTATACAAATATGCTATAAATTGTTCACAAATTCACTGTAGGTCTGTACTCTATGAGTTGATCCGCTGTGGAGACCTCGAACAGGAGCTTCTGAAAGAACAACAGCTTGTACTCTCTCTTAATTGCATTTTCAAGGGAAAATTATTTTTTACTCGATCTATTTTTATTTACGCCTTCAAATTAGTCATTACAAACCTCACAGGTCTCATCTTCTGTCATCCAGCTAAAAAAAAAAGACTGTGTGCTATACATCAATCTAATGGGCTCCTGCACATTTTATTTACATTTCAGTTTAAAGACTCCAATCATCGGTGTAGAACAAACTATCAGGAATCGTGCCAGCGTGTCGTCTGAGGTGAACTGAGGTGAACACCCGTGTGTGTATGAATATGGAGAAACCACCGGACCGCAGTGTGGAACGTGAGGATGAGCGCCTCTGGCCCTGCCTCAGCAAAACGTTTCAGAATTGGAGTAGGCAAAGACTCGTATCAAATGTGGAGTCTACTTCGTCTCTGTAGATGGCATGAACTCCATAGAGTTTGAAAAGTATGTTGAGGAAGGTTTTGCTATTTTTGTAACATCAGCTGGCTTTAGTTAATGAAATTAGCCTGATTTCTTTGCTAGTGCCAGTTTAGACTAGTATCAGTTCCAGTGGCTAATGTAATTGACTAGACAGGAAGTCAAATTCTAGTTAATGGTAAATAATGATTATTAACAGGATATTTTACTGTAATCATGACAGTAGGGTTCATCAGTTAAAACGAATTACTTTAGTACATTTAAAAGTACATCTGAAAGCGCTTGAGTACATTTTTTTGTCTGGATATTACTTTTTTTTGACAGATTGTCTATCACGTACGAATCATTTCTAAATACTTTTCCACCGATGATCAGGAATTGTGACCTCTGAGGAATGTGTGCAGGATGCAGGGTTTTTTACATCACGATAAAGTCATAAGCCTCCTGCATACTTTTAACAAAAAAAAAAAAACAAACAAGAAGAAAAGCCAAATTCCAAATTATACTGCTACGTGACAGACGCATTTGCTTTCTTCTAATTCTTATTTTCTTTTAGTCATATGTAGTGTTTAGAACTGCTATAACCGCAATAATAACAGGAACTAACTTGTTTTTTTGGACGTTCTCCAACATTAAATGTAACAGATAAAAGGAGGATCTATAAGTCTTTAGCAATTAAAGAAATTGTTGGCAAATTGCTGTGGTATAAGAGTTGCTTTTATACGAAAATAATCAGCTTCGGGCTGGTGATAAATATCTTTTTTTTTTTTTTTCATTTTGCTCAAGGGTTAATGCAAGCATTTTAAGCTTCGAGGACGAGCCTGTATGCTTTTGTACCTCCGTCACAGTGAACAAAGAAGAAGAAGAAATGATAGTCTTATCGTTCTCTTGTAAGACAAAAGTATACTTGAATTATGGGCTTTAAAAAAAATGCTCCTGTTATTTTCAGACACGACTCTTAACAAAGGCAAGAGCGAGTGACTGAGACGTGGTTTGTCAGGGATTATTCTGTGAGACATATTAGGGTGTTGGTTTGCTTTGCTCAAGTGTTATACCTGTGTTTCTGTGCAAATCCTCATCACTGTGATTTGTCACCAGTTCTTTTGTTGTTGTTTTTTTTGTTGTTTTTTTAAACATCGTGTTAGCCTAGTGAAACAGGTTTTAATATAATGCAAAAAAAAAAAAAAAAGGTATGTGGAAAAGAGTTTTTAAAAAGAAGTATGAGCTAAGATTAATTTAAAAAGAGCTTTATTTTCAGGGTTAGAAAATTCAAGACACTGTACAATACAGTATATCGTTACTTAGTGTAAATACGACAGAAATCAAATAATGTTATAAAAACAGTCACCAAAAATTTCAAATATATAGTTATTAAGCTACAATTTGATAATTGTTTTGAGAAAAAAAAGAATAATAATATATGATATTTACAACAGTAAAAAAAAAAACACAAAACCATTCTCATTCAGGAATCTATCTCTACTTCTATTTACAACTTTCTTAACTCTTTTACGCTTCAGCTGCTCTTTTAAGCTTCCTACATCACGTTATATCCTGAGGTGTAAAAAAAACAGCACTGTAAATCAGTTAAACGAAAGGAAATTGATTAGACATTAAGATAAAAGAACTGACTTCTTTCTGTGCCACAGTGCCAGAAATAATTATTTGTTTGGCACACAAGTGTGTTTCTTACAAATTTTTCAAATTAATGGTCACAGTTTTTCAAGTATGTTGTTCTAAGGCAGCTTATTCCTGATTTTTAAAACCCTTCAAGAGCAGTTATTAAATGAAGCTTCATGTACGCAGCTCAGTTTCTCCAGTGAACACAAAGCACAAAAATTAACATTTTTATTATAATTATTACAGAAATGAAGTTGGGCCTGACATCACGAGGACATCCGAGTCTGGTGTGTGAACAGTTCATGACAATCAGGAAGGAAATACTTCCCTTTGTTTCAGGAAGGAAATACTTCCCTTTGTTCCAAAAGTGTTTAAACAATATCTTCTACAATGGACATTCAAAAAGTTTATTATGTTTGTGCTTGATTTTTAATACATTTTTCACCTCTTTCAGATCTTATGTCTATTTTTAGAACAGTTTAAGAAACAGAAACCATACTATAACTACTGGGTGATTTAAATGCTATTTGAGAACTTTTTATATCCATAAAGAACCGAAATATATGTTGCTTACTGTGAACATTAATTTTTTTTCCATCCTCAGACCGTTGAGGTCGAGTGGTCTGAAGAGGGAAGTGGGAAGTTGAGGCAGGTCCTGAATTCCGGGTTGTCATGAAATTTCCCACACAGACAAATATGGAAATTTAATTCCCTCATTAGCCTTATTAGCGTTAAACTAGCATTATTGCTGCCTGCCAGCATACATATTGAAAATCATAATCATAGAGAACTCTATATATTACTTTCTTCAATTTTCCGGTGATGGCCAGATCAGTGTGTTTCTGTCTAAAGTAACTCTAAGTTTTATTTCAATTCTTGTTCTTAATCACTAAAACATAGCAATGAGATGGCCCGTACAAGCAGGTACACTGCTTTTGGACCTCAATTTCAACCAGTATTGTTTATATCGATCATCACTGGGATGACAATGAGATTACTGACGTTATAATTGCAATGTTCACAACTGGGTCTCGATTCTCAGTCAAATTTGGTCCCAGCCTGGCGGTATAGGTTAGCCTATAGAACAGTATCAGACATGTCAAACGTTCATTTAAACCTGAGAGCTGACTGGTTTATTAAATATTACAGATGTAAAAAAAAAAAAAAATCATCTGAGGTTCTTAGCATATTTTTCCACTCTGAAGTCTAAATGGTGAGCTTGAAAACAGAAGTTTCAGATGCTCTGGATTGATCTGGACAAAGGATGAAGAGGTTGATTTCACTTTAACCAATGGGGGACTGACCATTGTTTTCTCTGACATCATACCAGATTTGATGGCTCCAATCTGGGCTGCATCTTCACTGTACCCTGGGGATTTGAGGCCTGGTTGATCTGCGATCCTCACCGTAGCAGAAGGAACTTGCTTGGTGGACATTTGTTGCTCCAGAAAACCTCTTTGAGGGGATTTAAGGTGAGAAACATGATTATAAAAAGGAAACTTGGCAGGCTCAGGTGTTTGCAAGGGCTTCACAGCAAATTGTTTGCTCTCGGGTGCCTGTCTTTCATTAGCACTCTTGCTAGCACTCATACTGATGTCACACTTTCTGATGTTTCTTACTTGGTTCTTCAGGCTCAGATCTGCAGGTTGATCGGGGTTAGTTTCCGAGGTCATTCTTTTAGGCAATGATGGCGTTTCGTTGGGCTTGGGTCTTGGTAGATTATGTTGATTAGATGCTGTGTTTAAAATGAGACCTTCCTTGATCAAATTCTGGAGCAAAGACAATGGGATTTGGATCTCCATTCCTGCACATGGATCCAATGGAAAAGTGGGGCTTATGGGTCCTGGGCTCAGCTGAGATGTGGTAGTGGAGCTTGGTTTGGACACTGGTACTTGTGGACGTTGTTGTGTCGTGGGTTTGGTTTGGACTGCGCTGGCGAATTTTGGCCTATGAGAAGGATGAGGAGGAGGAGAAGTGGAACTTGGAGCAGTTTTCCACAAGTTTGGACTGCTGGAGCAAGAAGATGAGGTGAGGTTGATCACATGTGATTCATCCCTGATCGTCTGATTTATGAGTGCTTGTACAGGAGGCGGAGCTTCACAGATTCCTGACTGATTGCCTTGTTGAAGTGGTGGGGCTTCGTTTAAAAACTTGGGTTCCTTCTTTTTAGTGGCGGGGGACGTGAAAGATGATGGCACGTTGCTGGATGTCTCCAGCCTGCTCTGTTTCTTGCTGAGGTTCAGAGGCTCCGTCCATCCTGAGGATGATTTGTACTCCTGAGCGAGGTGACGCAGGTACTCCAGTGATTGTTTAACGCTCCCCGTCTCCGCCGGCGAAGGAGGGATGTAGGACATCATGGGCCGACTGTGAAGCGGAGAGCCGAGGGACGGGACGGAGGACATGGCCAAGTAGCTTGGTAGAGATATGGGACCAGGTGGGAGGTACTGTATAACAAAAACATGCGTGAGAATGAAAAGAGAGGAAATAAACAAATGTATGGCTAATTTGTGATTTTAATGAATAGATAAAGAAGTAAATAATATTTAGTAAAGTACATGAATGACATAATCATTACGCTAAATAAATTGCAAACAAAACCCCAAACAAACAAGCAAACAAACAAATAAATAATATTCAGGGAGCCTATATAATTGAATGAATCAATAATTAAAGCTATTAAATAAATTACTGAACAGAAAAGTTAGAAAAATAGAGAAATACATAATACATATTTAAATTATTAAATAAAGTACTTAAATAAATAATTACTATATTATACTATATTACATATATATTATATAAATTACAGACAGATAAACAAATAAATATTTAATTAATTGATTAATTGATATATTGAAATCACTGCATTAACAAATTAGTTACATAAATCACTGAATTAACAAACAATTGAAATTAAATTGACAGATGAATGAAATAAGGAATAGGTAAATAATAATTAAACAATTACTGAAGTACATTAAATGAATGAATCAAAAATGAATGAATGCTTATTTATTTATATTTATATTTATATTAATATTAATATTAATACGAGATGAAAAGGTTTAATGTTTCTAGGTAGACAGGTAGAAAGGTAGATAGTTTATAGGTAGTTTTTATAATGAACTATAATGTTTTTATTTTGTATTCATTTATAAGCTCTAACTGCCACAACCTGTCTCAAATTATTACTAATAAAAAAGTAAAACTCGTGCTATCAGAGTCAGAGTTCCCCAGTTTGACCAGCTGCACGGTGCTGCAGTACAGAGAGTGTGTGTACCTGATTAAACTGGTGTAGGTGTGTGAAGTCTGCACGTTTGGAGCCCTGGTTGTACTCATCATCAGAGTGGAAGCGTTTGCGTTGTCGAGGAAGTGTGATGGGAACCTCGTCTCTGTAACCGGCTAAGTGATACTCGTAGGGAAGAAGGAGTCTGGAGACAGGAAGATCAGGTTTTAATAAGCAAAGGCACAAAGAGATGAGTTTTAATCTCTGTAATCTCTCACTGATCTCACTTTTCGTAGTGTCGGCGCGTGCAAGTAGCTGCGCTGGTACTGCGAGGGTTTCCTCCTAGAATGTTGTACACTTTTTTCCAGAGCTGCTGTGCGGTCACCTGCCAAATCACACCCACACACACACACACACACACACACACACACACAATCATTACACACCAAGATTATAAGCTTCTAAATCTGAGTGCCATGTAATTCTGTTAAAGCTGTCAGTGGCAGTGTGTAGTCCAGCTACACAATCTGATTCACTAAAATTTATTAAAACGTTTCTTTTTTGTTCACTTGCTTTTCTATACATGTCGCATTTCCCCGACTACCTGGACCACCAGTTGCTGTCTTAACGAAGAACAAGATTACTCAACACCCTGCTGCCTCGCAACGCTCACCTGGGCTAGTCAAACACCTAACCCAGTATGACTCAGAAACATTACACACCTGCACCTTCCAGTGCTGCAGCAGTCACTTTCTAGCATGGAGCTCGTTTTTGTCGCCAGTATAAGTGCTGCTATACTTATTACTGCTACTCTACAAAATAGTTTACAGTTCGCAGCCCTTGTTCTGTGTATTTATTGTGCGGCGCTCGTCTCACGCTGTTGTGTAGTGCACTACGTGTAGTCCTGCGTACTGTTCTGGGTTGCACCACGTCCCTGGAGAAACGAAGTCTCGTTCCGATGTACACAAGCTACATAGAGGGATGACAATAAAAACCCACCCGAAAAAATGGACAGAATTAATATATAGATTGTTTTGCTGTCCATATTAATATTTTCAAGCTTTATTTTTTTAACATAGAAATGAAAGTTCACCTGCTGCCTTAAAAACATCAGTAAATTCAACTCAAAAATTATTATTGATACATTTTTGTTTCAACAACTTACTATGTTACATTATCAATTAAAGAAAACTCACTTTATCCTGATAAATAAACCTACAATTCCTCACTATTTCAACACATTCACATTAAGATAATTTCTACTATATTCGTATCGATCGCCATTCCAAGTTAAGAGCACTAACGTTTTTAAATTGTCGTTATGTTTATGCTAATCTGTCTGATGTTCCAGATAAAGTGGAATATACTATATATACATTTTGTCAAAGGTTCTGACATTTTTTTTTTGGAGAAAATAATATTCTGGCAGATCCCTGGTACAGATTCATTATATTTTGTAATATAATTTTGTTTAGTTTAATTTAAAAAATATATATATATATAATTCAACAATTAAAATGCTAGTTATTGGATCCTTGGAGATTTTTATTCCACTCGCAGAATACATTTTTTTTTATTAAAACCTTTATTATATTTAAGCTAAATCTAAGCTAATAACTATTACAAACTCAATTATAAATATAACTTTGATAATAGGGGTTTGTGATTTCTGCCAGAAATGTTGTATCCTTAAGAAGAATTTGATATCCTTAAATAGCACAGAGATGAGATAGTAGCTTTGCTTTATTCTAACTTTTTTAAAAAACATTTAAAGACGTTGTATTGGACAGCTGTATTGCGTATTATTAACCAGAATGTCAGTTTTAAGCAAGCATACCTGTAAGTAATCATGATGTGTTGTGGTATAATTAGAGATGACACAGATCTTATACTCAGTATCGGTATCGGGGCAATACCAGCAAAACATGGTGGATCGGATATCAGAGAAAACGGATCGGATATCAGAGAAAACGGATCGGATATCAGAGAAAACGGATCGGATATCAGAGAAAACGGATCGGATATCAGATCCTGTAACAAATCTCAAAGGTTGGAATCTTATTTAGATTTGTTTTTTTTCTTTTTTTTTGTTGTTAGGACTTATTTTATTATATTTATACTTTTTTTTATATTTATTATATTTACAGTGTAAGTGATTTTTGGGTGAGCTGTGTTAACTGTGAAGTGCTTGAGTTAAAAAAAAAAACACTTTAAAACTTGTTAAAGAAAACAATATCGGACGGGAATCAGTATCGGCTGAAGCTCAAGGTTTCAGTATCGGAACAAGAAAGAGTGGTATCGAGCCATCTGTACTCATAATATTTATGCATATTAGAGGTTTTCTCTAAGAAGGGAAGCTTCTGAGTCAGTAGGAATCGTACAGTCAGTATCAGGAGAGTGACGACTTCGTCAGGAACCTCAGAAACTTTAGTGATTATAAATGAATTAACACACTGTAGTTATTTGTGATTGTGGTTAATGAGCTGATGTTTACCTGGTGATATCCTCCCAACTCCATCACCGCTTTAAACATCAGGTACAGATTAACTACAGCAGGAGAGAAAACACCCGCGCACACACACACACACACACACACACACACACACACACACACACACACACACACACACAAAATGCATTAAGATCTTTATCACTCTCTCTGACTTTATTTCATTTATTTCTTTCACCTTTCACATCTTGACCCTTTTCTCTCTCTCTCTTTCTCTCTCTCTTTCTCTCTCTCTCTCTCTCTCTCTGTGTGTGTGTGTGTGTCTCTCACTCACTCTGTTTGAAGCCGAGGTGAGGGATTCTCTCTATCGGCGTGTCTCTCTGCTTCATAAAGAAGTAGAGGTCTTTGAGGAAGCCCTCTTCCGTCATGCTCTCTGTTTTCTCTCCGGTTTTCTCCTTCTGTTCGTCCTGCTCCATCGCTCTGGCCTGAAAATGTAAAAGTGGTATAACAGTTATTCTTTAAAAATACAATTTTAATACTTAGTGTTATTATAATGAATATTTATTCTATTCTGTTCTGTTCTAACATGATTTCTTGTATTAATCTGTCTTTTTTTCATGCTATTCTATTTGAACACACCTTGCTAATCATTTAATTGCTTTAATCACATTTAAATTTTCATTTAATTATAACACTTTTATAATTAAATGTTATTTAAACTCTAAATCTTCCATGTTCTGTTCATTTGTAACAGTTTTATTTGGATAATTTGCTGACGGTGTTTCGATTTTTGTATCTTTTTTGTTATTGATTTGAATTTAATGCTTATATTTCAGATTGTGTAATTGCTGTTATTTTAAATTTTTATTTTTTTTAGTTTTAACAGACACAGATAATATTACAAGCGTATAATAACGTAACGACTCCAAGCGTCTGCTTTCAGGTCGATTTCAGGTCACAGCACAACAGGTTTGGCTGCTTGGGGTGTGTTTGTCGTGTGAATCGGACTTATATTTGATGAAAATGGGACAGATGTCGATCCGAAAGTTCGACCAAACAGCAGAACAAAGCAGGCTTACAGAAGTGTGATGAGCTGTCACATTTCTGACCTGGTGATCAAACAGGCCTAATCCGTCCGAGACAAGGCCGCAGTGTGGCGGGAAAGGAGAAGAATAAACACAGTGTGCATTGTGAACATATTTTGAAAAATGTATTGAAAATCAACAAGCAAACGCAGGTCATGGTGTTAGAAGATGCCGCAGTACATCTCTCCGCGCACATTACAGAAGGTGCCGTGTTCAGTGATCTAAGATGGGATCTGAGATGGACTGAGTGTGCTTTATCACACACGTACACAATGTTCCATGAATCTCTGGAGTGTTTCATGGTTCCTGCTGGACTGGTAAGAGGGTAATCACTTGTCACAGATACTTACACATGATTGAGTTTACACATACCTCAAGGACTGCATCTGATTAAAATAAAACGGCATTGTGAACATGCGCAAACGCTCAGCTCTTATTTCAACCCTAGTCCTGTTTCCTATAATTATACTATATTGTGCTCCAACGCACGCATGTCTCTCTCTCTCGAGGAGTCGCAGGAATTCTCTGTTGTTAGCATTGTGAAATTAAATAAGTTAATACAGGGGTTAAATTAGTGGGAACAGATTGTGACCTCTGTGTTATTCTTTGTATTCTTATAATACCAAGGTCATGTAATCATTAGCTGCCTAGCAACTTGATAAAAAGGAAAAAAAAAACTGATGCATTTTCTTGCTGTACTAAGTCCTCTCTAACAGAGTGTTATATTCTCGGAAATGTTCTAGGATCCTGACCTATTTGTACTAGCATGAGGACATTTTTTCCCCCCCGAAGTTCCACAACATTAAGTAACAATAAGTAACTATAAATGGATATGAAGTACCATGTGTCATTATTTAATTAATAAATTGCTGTAATTGCTTTAGTAAGAAGAATAAAACACTTCAGGACATAAGAAGATAATTAACTTCAGGGTTTTTTTTTTTTTTTTACTAGCATGAGGGGATTTTTTTTTTTTTTTTTTGTGGATGATTTACTACATTAAATGTAACTATAAATGGATAAAAAGTACAATGTGTCATGTTTAATATGTAAAATATTGTAACGTTTGAAAAATTGCTATAGTATAAAAAGAATAAAACACTCCAGGACGTGCTGTTGTAGGAAAACAATCAACTTCATGGTGTAATTCTTTACAGCACGAGGAGATGTTTTTGTGGATGTTTTACTACATTAAACATAATCTTTGTAATCTTTGGCAAATTGCACTAGTAATGGGAATAATACACTTCAGGACGTGCTGTTGTAGGAAAATAATCAGCTTCAGGGTGTAATTCTTTACAGCACGAGGAGATGTTTTTGTGGATGTTTTACTACATTAAACATAATCTTTGTAATCTTTGGCAAATTGCACTAGTAATGGGAATAATACACTTCAGGACGTGCTGTTGTAGGAAAATAATCAGCTTCAGGGTGGCATTTGCATTAGTGTGAGATGGATTTTTTTGCAACGTTAAAAGTAATTGTAAAAGGATAAAAAGTACATGTTTTTTAATTAATGAAATATTGCAAATGTGGGAAATCTGCTGTGGTATGAGGGGGTTAAAACTCTTCCAGATATGCTGTTACAGGAAAATAATCAACTTTTGGGTGGTAACAGTGAGTCTGCTTCATCCGTGCTCTATTTCTCCAACACTAGTGGAAATAAAAGGAAGTGAAAACATAAGGTGAAAGCACGGTATGCAGATGATAAAGGGGGCGGAGTCGGAGATCAGCAGGTAAGAGTCGAAGGTGTGACACTCGATTTTTATCATTTCTAGCATTTAGAAAGTGTGTGATTTCTGTGTTAAGTGGAATTCATTACTCGTGTTCATTACAGCTTCTGGTTTATCATCGTGCAAAATGCATCTCTAAACCGCCGCACGCTCGTTACGTAGCTCTGCGGAAAGTCGATTCTGACATCACGCGAGTCTTACGTGAACACACTTTGTCGTGTAGACTGTATCATCTAAAACAAGACTGAAATGAATAATATTATATTTTGAGGAATCGTGGCCTGAGAGTGAAAATGTATTGTATCCTTTTTAAATAATAAATGAATATCACTGCCTTTACAGTCTACACATTACAGTTACGGCTGTTTCAGTCTTCACCACTTCTACAGCTCCAACTTCTTCACATTATAAATATGGTTTAATGTCAGTGAAGTTTTTGTGACCAGAAGGTTGTGAGTTTAAATCCCACCACTGCCAGGGAGCCATAAACATCCATCCTTAAACATCAGCTTTATTTATAAAATTCAAATGATTTGTAATTCAAATTATGAGGATGACTCTCTCTCTCTCTCTCTCTCCCTCACTCTCTCTCTCTCTCTCTCTCTCTATATATATATATATATATATATATATACACACACACACACACACACACACACACACACACACACACACACACACACACACTTTTCTATGAAGTATGCATTAAGAAATCGTTCTTATTAATATTTGAAGAAGTAGAAATAAACTAAATGCTATAATTAATTCCTTAATGATTCCTTAATGTCACTATTTTCATAGCAATGGATTTATATTGATGTTTAAATCTACTGAATTTGTTGCGTTTCTGATATTTCTATATTTCTATATTTCTATATTATATTCCATTGTGTAAGACACAAACAAAAACCTCTCTTAGCTGGACTAATGTTATGAAATGTTATTGTTTGTTCGGATTATATTTAAACTAGTGTGAGATTGTAATGTGAAAAAAAATAACCTATATGAATAATTAAAAATGGGGAAAATAGACCTGGACAGTCACAGAATCGTGCAAAACGCAACTAAAATACATAGAATTAAGCTTGTAAAATGTGTGTTAGTGTAATCAGTGTGTATTAAACTGTGTTTCAGGAGAATCGTGCTATAAAACTGTGTATATTTTTTTACTGTGTATGTTTTTTTCTCATATTTAATATAGTTTATCCTCTTCATGTTTGGTCTGATTAAGTTTCATTTAAAAAAAAAAGTGCAAGAAAACCATTTAAAACATGTAGAACAAAAATGTTCATGTTCATTAGATGAAGCTTTAGAGGTCAAATATTAATGATTTCCCAGTAAAGATCTGGTTAATCTTGCTTTTGATGTGTTCATGTGTGTAATATGCAGCTAAAATACTTGACTTTAATTGAATTATTCTGCAATGATATTAATGCAGTAGCGTTAAACCGTCTTTCAGCACCCTCTTACTCTGAAAGTGTGCATTACCTCAGCAGCTACTCACTGGGAAAATATTCATGCAGTTTAACTGATTAAACAAAATTATATGAATTGAACATATAGTAAATTAAATATATTATATGTATATGTATAATACCTACGTAAATGCACAGTTCATATATTTAAAATGAATAAATGCAGCTTTTAGAGTTTTTTTTTATTGTTAGCTGGTTCTGTAGTTCCTGCGTCCGTGATTGTTATTAACTATAAAATCATATTATCCAGATTCAGCAGCATTTCATGAACAACCACAGTGAACACTGTTATCTTGAAATTTATGCACTTTATATCTTAATATTTACGATTTTATCCTCTTTGGATTATTCTTAAATGGATTGTAAACGCTCACGTATTTCGGTTTTGTTAAGCTGTCATGTGAGTGTGGAATAAAGGAGATGAGAAAATGAGAGTTTTGCTAATATTACCTTTCAGATTTACGCTAATATTACACAGCATTGTAAAATTTTGCGTTCTTTTTAATTACTTTCCATCAGAAGTGTAAGGTCGGGACATGGAAAGTGTAAAAATGGTAATAAATAATGCGGACGGTTAATTTGTGAATGCGAGATGATGAAACAGTGCACTGATTTATTTATTTATTTATTTATTTATTTTTTGCATTCATTGTGAACTCCATTTTATCTAAGGACTTACTCCATTGCAGAAGTTTAGTGATTATCACTGTGCATGATGCACCTCCAGGACTTTAACAATGCACGCTTCGTTTATTTGACTGAGATTTGTCCAATATTACAATATTTTAAACTTCTCATTGCATCCCATCACCAAGTCTCAGGTCTTACCTGTGTGTTTTTCTATAAATCTCCTAGCTCCTCAGTAAAGATCTGCACAAATCCAGTGTTCGTTGACTTTAATGTCTCTGTCTTTCCCTCTTTGCGTCTTAATGTCTGGGTGCGAGTGTGTGTTTCTGGCATGAAGTCACTGTTCCGACTGTCACACACCAAACAGGACCAGCAGCACTTTTACCTGAGTGACATCACGACTTGTTAGTATTAAGACATCGCACCTTGTGTATAAGTGTATGTGGAAGTGTTTGTGGAAGTGTGTGTGTGTGTGTGTATGTGTGTGTGTGTGTGTGAGGCATGAAGAATGCAGAATCAGACTGGTTTCACCGGTTCTAAAAACGGCTCCAGAACACAATATTGAGAATAGTTAGACTTATTGTTAATATTGCTAATTATCTAATTATATTTTAAATGAAGTTTATGTTAATTGGTCGGAGCAACATACTGAAGTGAGATAGAGAATGAATGAAATGCAGACGAGAGACTGGCAGATATGAAATGTAAAACAGTCAGTGGTTTTACTAATAAAACAAAAGAATTTTAAAATCGTGTTCTTTATTATTATTGTTGTTGTTGTTACACATAGATATTATATATTATATATATCTAATATATAATAGATATTTGATAATTTAATGTAATGTTATTTTTTTGTATTTGAAATATTTTAGAACAATAGTTTAAATAGATAGATAGATAGATAGATAGATAGATAGATAGATAGATAGATAGATAGATAGATAGATAGATAGACAGACACACAGGCAGAAAGACAGATATACAGACAGACAGACAGACAGATAGATAGATAGATAGATAGATAGATAGATAGATAGATAGAGGCAGAAAGACAGATATACAGGCAGACAGACAGACAGACAGACAGATAGATAGATAGATAGATAGATAGATAGATAGATAGATAGATAGATAGATAGATAGATAGAGGCAGAAAGACAGATATACAGGCAGACAGACAGACAGACAGACAGATAGATAGATAGATAGATAGATAGATAGATAGAGGCAGAAAGACAGATATACAGACAGACAGACAGACAGACAGACAGATAGATAGATAGATAGATAGATAGATAGATAGATAGATGATAATGTGCACATGTAAGGTGATCAAAACATCGTCACGCTCGAGCCCTAAATGATCACTAGAGATGGAACAACACCACTTTTTTGTTTTCCCGATCCTGATACTGATACTGAAACCTTGAGTATCAGCTGATATCGATACTCATCCAATATTTTTTTCTTTAAAAGTTACTAAGTATAAATATAATATAAAGAATTATAGAAAAAAAAAAAAGAATCAACTATTTTTTGTTGGTATTGACATGATTCCTCAACAGCTCATCCCTCCCTCCTGTCTGCCCTATCAGTAAATGTAAGCAATTATATGAAATTATAATTGCAGTGGTATGTTAATAACTTGGAACAAGGTACACACACACACACACACACACACACAAACACTCACTCAAACAAACCTACCCAGACACACACACACAAACACATGCACATCATTTGCAAATTTTTTTAAATGAAAGAACCCGGAGATGGAATTGCCTCCCATCCATGATGTGTTCCCAGTGTTCCCGGGATAGGGTCCGGATCCATCGCCATCCTGACCTGGATGAAGCGCTTTGGTGCGAAGCAAACTGATTACGATTAGAACGATTCCAACTGTACAAACTGCTAATTACGTTTAGCTTGAACCCACTGCAAAATCTTTCCTCATGCTATTAAATACATACCTACGTAATAATCCCTGCCTAAGCTGAAGTATGTAATCATATGGCATTTTGGTAATAGGCTCATCAGAATAGCACTGTAATATCTAATAGGACAATTACTATAATCGTCACTTCACAGTTTATTTTTTGCATTTCAGAACTGTTTTTTGCAACAGACTATTCTACCTCAGTGTCTGAATAGCTATAAAATCATAAACTATATAAAATAATTTTACTATTAGCAGTGTTGATGTTGATCATTTATTAGCATACTACTGTTCTGCATATAGAAAAAATTATAACAGATATATATAATTAACACAAATCCCCGTAATAAATGCATTTTTAAACGTCTGTAGACTTAGTTTCATGCCTGAGTTATATTAACGCTGAGTCACCTGCTGCTTTTTTATCTCTGTGTCAGGAATTGGGCCAAAAGGCTTCGTGGCCTAAACAACGCCAAAGCAGATAGTATCGAGTTTTGTTCTCGAAGAACCTGTTTTCTTATATATAAAAAAAAAAAAAAAAAAACATGAAAGTGGAACAATGTGAGAGTTGATTTAGAGCCCACATCCTGCTTTGTGTCTGATATGTACACATGAATTGCAAACATTGGTGCACGAATACAGGTTGTTAAACGATTGTGATCAGAAACACTCACCAGCACGAGCTGTCTTTATTTCACAGTCATAAAAAACCCTATATTGTCCAACTATATCTCCGAAACTCCACTGTCTTTTTAATATAATGCCTGAGAGTCCTTTTCAGAGGTCAAAATACTCTGAGACAATGTGCTGTTTCTCAACATGGCGGAGGTTCTTTTAGCGGTTGATGCTAAGTTTAATTACAGTGTCATTTTAGTCATACGGCACCTTTTATTAGTAATTAACCAACACATCTGAGGGAAATGTTGACGTTCCGGATGGATTTTGTCTCATTTCGACTGTCATACTGTTTTTATATTGTGTATATAACCCTCTGAGTGGCTATGTGCTAGGTATTTGAATTGTTAGCCTCAATCACTGCTAGCTTATGCTTAGCTCCCGTCTATAACTGTTTCTGTACTTAGATGTCAGTGTGTTCCAGGGCTTTGTTTCAGGAAATATGTGGCATCAGGCATCAAGTAACTGAAAAAATAGTCTCTCCCTCACAGAACAACACCTAAACTTAGTAGGTTGTCATGTAGAGGAAAAAAAGACATGAATTTCACCATGACCCTGAAAGATAATAAGTCGCTCTGTGGCACTTTTTTAAAAAAAACAAAAAAAAAAAACAATTATGTCACACTTTTACACTCAGCTGCATCTTCCTGCACGTCTCGTCACAACAATTTAAAAATAGAAGAAGAGGTGAACAGAATGGCATGTGAAAGTAATACTCATATTTCAGGTAGTCATGTAGATTTCTCACGCAGCTAAAGTTTTAAATAATGAGTTCTTGAAATAATTGAGGTTAACTCAGTAAAATGTTGCTTAGGGTTTTTTTTTTGTTTGTTTGTTTCTTAAATTAATCACAACAACTTCTAAACTTTTTTTTTTTTTTTTTTTTTTTTTTTTTTTTTTTTTTTTTTTTTTTTTTTTTTTTTTTTTTTTTTTTTTTTTTTTTTTTTTTTTACTGTCACTTCCTGGAAGGTTACATGCCACACCAAGGGATACGTGCCACATCGTGCAACATGTTAGATATGTCAAAAATATGCAGTCGAGGTTTCAAAGATCTAAAGTTACAACTCAGGCCAAGTATTTTCCTGGTGTACTTCCAGTTTTTTATACACACCTTCAGACACCCACCCACACCCACACCCACACCCACACCCACAGTCACACACACACACACACACACACACACACACACACACAATGGCATTGCATTCCAAACAGTATTAGACATGTTTTGATTGTAGGTATAAAACATAGGTGTGAGCGAGAGAACATTTTAAGGAAGAAGTAATCCCAAACACAATGCCACGATATGGTTATTGATTTAATCTGTCATAATCTGAAATGAATTATAATCTACAAAAACGCGTGATTTTCCATCACATGTTCTATCATGCTCTGACATTCCTGCCAGTTTTGTCACATGATTCCCCTTCAGGAATACAATCCAACCCTAATTACATATAAAACTGACAATCTTGGAATTATACCTGTAATTAAAGCCAGTAATTCTGAAATGACTCATACAAGGTGGTACGATACCAAGCACTTATCATGCTTATCTTAATCAGCTTTCATCACTTTCTCACGAATATGTTTTAATTCAAAACCTCAGATCTGGTAAAATATCATAACCTGATATCTTAACAACATAAATGCTGTACCCCCCCCCCCCCCATTCAAGGGGTTTAACAAAAATATTTTAAAAATATTAATATTAATATAAATATTAATTTTAATACTTGGATGCAAATCATTTGCAGTCAATGAAAGTCTAGAACCCACAGGCATCACCAAATGCTGAGTTTCCTCTCTTGAGATGCTTCGCCAGGTTTTTACTGCAGCCGCCTTCAGCAGCCGCTTGTTTGTGGGTCTTTCTGCCTTCAGTTTTTTCTTCAGTAAGTGAAAAGCATCTTGGGTTGCTTTCATGGTATGTTTTGGGTCATTCTCTACCTGTACTGCGAAGAGTCGTCCTATCGGTTTTGCAGCATTTGACTGCATCTGAGCAGAAAGTACAGCTCTATACACTTGACAATTCATCCTGCTGCTTCTCTCAGCAGCCACATCATCAATAAACACCAGTGACCCCGTTCCATTAGCAGCCATAGATGCCCATGCCATAACACTGCCTCCACCATGTTTGACAGATGATGTGGTATGCTTTGGATCATGAACCCTTCCTTTCCTTCTCCATACTCTTCTCTTCCCATCATTCTGATACAAGTTAATCTTGCATCAGAACACGTCAGGATTATTTTTAGATTTTTTTTTTGTGTGTAATCTGGCCTTTCTGTTCTTGAATGTTAACGGTGGTTTGTATCATGAGGTAAACCGTCTGTATTTACATTCATGAAGGCGTCTCTTGTTTGTGGATTTTGAGAACGATAAGCCTACTTCCTCCAGAGTATTCTTGACATGGTTAGATGTTGTGAAGGGGTTTTTCTTCAGCAAGGAAAGAATTCTGTGATCATCCACTGTAGTTGTCTTCCGTGGCTTTCCAGGGCTTTGGAGGTTGCTGAGCTTGCCAGTGCATTCGAATGTACCCAACTGTTGACTTGGCCACTCCTAAAGTTTCTGCTGTCTCTGATAGGTCTGTTTTATTTTTTCAGCCTAATGATGGCCTCCTTCATTTGCATCCCCACCTCTTTGGACCGCATATTGAACAGCTACAATATGCAAATTCAACACTTGGAATCAAGTCCTTTTATCTCTTTCATTTGTCATGAAATAATGAGGAAACAGGCCATGCTTATCATGGCCATGAAACTGCTTATCAGGCAATTGTGCAATTACTCTTCTGAAAATGGAGAGACTCTGTAAAAAAATGGCTGTAATTCCTAAACAGTTAATGCAATATTTTTGTTAAACCCCTTGAATTAAAGCTGAAAGTCTACACTTCAACCACATCTTGATAGCTTCATTTCAAATAAATTGTGGTGGTCTACAGAGGCAAAATAATGAAAATGTTTAATTTTAATGAAATGAGCGCCACCTAGGAAAAGGGGAAAAAATACAGTTCCACACCTTCAAACTAGCTGTTGAGTGTTATTTCTTTAACGCTGTCATTGTCAAAAATGTACGTGGTATATGAAGGATAACAGTAACTCTGCTTCATCACACCACCCTGTCGTTGCAGTAATTATATTTCTATAGCAGCACCTGGGCATTTTTTAGAATAGCCATACTTCAAATATTTTTTAAACTTATTACATTTAATTAATTTGCTGTGTAATTTTGCCTAACAGGGTGGTGTTTGTGTGAGGAGAACATGCAGACTGTCATGAGAAAACTATATAAAATATTTAAAATTATGATACTTTATTCATATTAAAAACAAAGATGAGCTTTAGGGGACAAACAAAGAGGCCTTATAGCTTCATTTCTTTAAAAAAAATATGAAAATTGATCTAAGTATACTTTTAAATATATATACACTGCCCTCCAAAAGTTTGGAAACGCCTGAACAAAATAGGGTTTTTGGGCAATATCAGCATAAATCCTCTTTAGTTAGTGACCATTTTGCATTGATAATAAGGGACAACACTAGGCATCCGAGCAGTCAGTTTATTCAAACATTGACTTGATATATTACTCCAAGCCTCCTGGAGGATTGCCCAAA
>CM040989.1:23921152-23933533 GCA_022985145.1 Pangasius djambal | reverse complement strand
GTCTCCAGAAGAACTGCGGCTGCTTCTGCAAGATGCTCAGTAACACTTCCAGCTCATTTCCTTATCAAACTGCACACACTGCACCTGAGACACTGTTTATTTATTTAAAGCCAAGGATCGTCACATTAAATACTGACTCTGTGTCATTTATTACTGTTTACTGCTCTTTATAGGATTTTTTTTAATGTAGAAACATTTAGTTTCATTATTTTTGAAGGCGTCTTTGCTCTACAGCGTTTCTTTGCACGTGCCTAAGACTTTTGCACAGAACTGTGTGTGTGTGTGTGTGTGTGTGTGTGTGTGTAATAAATAAATAAATAAATAAATATACACACGCACGCCTTGTTTAATGTCAGTTCTCAGATTTTCTTTATATCCTGAACGTATTTATTTCTGTAAAGCTGCTTTGCGACAACGTCCACTGTTAAAAGCGCAACACGAATAAAACCGGATTGAACTGTTGTGGCTGTTAAGTCCGTGCGATTGCTTGCGTTTTAATAAAGGTGACCCATGACGAGTGAAGTGTGTGTGTGTGTGCGCGCGTATCAATACGCCCGGCAGCACAGATACACCCGCAGCTCATAATGCCATCTCTGCTGCGGTTTGCTTTTGCTTTAATCTCGTGTTGCGCCTCTGCTTTCGCTCGTCAGCTCGAACGGAGTTTGTTATTCCTCTGATGAGTTTTCTAAGGAACTGGGTTCAGTTAGAAACCTTATTTACCCAGCAGCCATTGTGATCTCGTTGCGTCTGTTCTTGACAGCTGGTTAAACATTTGTTTGTTGCGCTGCAAGTGGCCACTCGTCATTTGTAGCTTGTACACACACACACACACACACACACACACACACACACGTGCTGGTGTTGAACAGGATCCCCTGACCTCTTACACTCCATCTGTTTGTAACAATGTTCGTTCGTTCTTTCTTTCTTCTTCCTTTTTTTAAAAATATTTATTTATTTATTTATTTATTTACTTACTTCTCCCACTTCCAGGTTTTGAGCATCGGGCCGAAGAGGGTTCCCGTGACGCAGAGCTGCCAGAAACCGGCTCCGAGCCAGGCGTCCGTGCTCGGCGTTTCTCAGGGCCCGCAGCGTGTCCAGAGGCCTCGCAGTGAACAGAAAAGCCCGTGCGGCGGAGAGCAGAATATTAACCCGGCTCAGACTCAACCCAAACCCCAACCCCAACCAGCGCCGAGTCAGCCCAAACCCGCTCACGCCGCCACCCAGTGCGTGAAACCCACAGAGCCCAAGCAGGACAGGCCTAACCGTAAGCACCTGAGCTTTTATTTCCGCTTGCTGTAAGATGCTCTGTGCGTTCGAAAAGCCTTGACTCGGGTTCGTTCTTTCTCCAGAGAAACCTGCTAATGGGACGACCAACGCGTCCAACATGGAGAAGTGAGTCACACATCCCGAAAATACACACACCGGGCCTCATGTATCACAACGGATCCGAACTGATTTATTCCTAAATCCTTCGTACCAGTGGTTTACAATAGAGATCTGTGTGTGTGTGTGAGAGTGTGTGTGTGTGAGAGTGTGTGTGTGTGAGAGTGTGTGTGTGAGAGAGAGTGTGTGTGTGAGAGAGAGTGTGTGTGTGAGAGAGAGTGTGTGTGTGAGAGAGAGTGTGTGTGTGTGTGAGTGTGTGTGTGTGTGAGAGTGTGTGTGTGTGTGAGAGTGTGTGTGTGTGTGAGAGTGTGTGTGTGTGTGAGAGTGTGTGTGTGTGTGAGAGTGTGTGTGTGTGAGAGTGTGACAAATGTAAAGACTGATTCATTCAGATAATATGTGTGGATTACAGCACTTTTATATCTGGGACATACTGTCAAGTTTAAATAGCTTTTTTTAATATTCAATAACTTGTTAAATAACGCGATATACGGTACAATTATATTTATATATTTAAAAACCGAAAATGCCACGACCACCATACACGTCTCTTGCTCTGAGGAAAGGAAAGCGTTCCCTGCTCTCTGCGTCACCCTGAAACTATAACCTTTTCGTAATTTACCCGAGTATTAAAATCATGGTTATCGCAGGCCCTTTGCGTATCGCAACGTCTACGTTAGCTATATGTCGATATATTGTGCTGCCCTAGTTTTTATCAGAAACACCATCCTCATGCGAGTTCTTTAGGTACGAGAACGCTTACCGAAATCCAGTCCCTTTACATTATTGGCATTAATTTAAGAATCGTTTGTTTATGACAAATACACAAACAGAGTCGTTCACAAGCACCTCGTTTGACGGAGGATTTATTAATAATAATAATCCGGGAACGCGCTTTGCACTTTACAGGTGATCAACGCACGCGAGTAGGAAGATCATCAGCGCGATTTTCTTTTTCTTTTTGTTTTTTATAAGGCAGCCATTTCCCGTAGGATAACAGGGGAAAAAAAGGAAGGCGTGAAAGCAGCCTTGTTTATGGCAAAAGCCTAGAAAGAGGAATTTGGAGTCTAAACTGGTTATACGTGTAAATAAAGATTACAGCACACGTCAAACATTTTCTTATTTAACACGTATTCAGAACACACCAGCTGTTTAAACTTAAGCCAGCTGTCCGACTCTCTCCCGCGTGCTCCAGGAAGCCGTGGAGTCTGGAGAACTTCGACATCGGCAGGGCTCTCGGGAAGGGCAAGTTTGGAAGCGTGTACTTGGCCAGAGAGAGACAGACCAAGTTCATCCTGGCCCTGAAGGTGCTCTTTAAAAAGCAGCTGGAGAAAGCCGGCGTGGAGCACCAGCTCAGGAGAGAGGTGGAGATCCAGTCGCATCTCAGGTGGGTGGGTGGACATGAAATTCCTTGCGACGCCGTCTCGCTGACCGAGTGCGTGAGCTAAAGTCTCTCTCCTCCTCACAGGCATCCCAACATCCTGCGTCTGTACGGCTACTTCCACGACTCCGCACGTGTCTACCTCATCCTGGAGTTCGCTCCTAAAGGCGAGCTGTACGGGGAACTGCAGCGCTGCAGGGCGTTTGATGACCAGCGCAGCGCCACGGTGAGAAAGCGGGAAGGTTCATTTAAACCGTCGGTTTAATGCTGAAAATCCCAGAGATTGAACAGGACACGATTTTTCTTTTTTTTTTAAAAAAAAAACGTGACTTTATTATTTCTGAGCGAAACGACTCCTCTGAGTGGGCGGGGCTTCCGTTTTATCTTTAGGTCCCGCAGGCTTTTGTGGAAAAGTGAGCGTTCAAAATAAAACACGGAATCAAATCAGGCCGCTAGGAGGACGACTTCCTGCCCGGAGTCAAAGTCTGCGTGATCTTCTTTCAAAAATCTAGTCCTTTTATTTTGTTACTGTTACCGCTGCGAAGTTGATTATTTTCCTATCGCAGCACATCCCGAAGTGTTTTATTCCTCTCGTACCGCAGCCGCTTGCCAGCATAAACTCCTCTGACCCGAAGATGTGAGATAAGTGAAAGATGCGGCTTTACCTCTGACTGTTCCAAAGCACTGACACTGGAGACTCCTTCCATAAAAGTTAAATATAATCAACGATTACATGCATTTTTTTTTTAATTTTTATTTTATTTATGGGCCTTCAAGCCCCTGTGAACGAGCTGCTGCTGCTGCAGAAACGACAACATATTAGAACTTTTGCTATAAACCTATGCTGCTATATAAAAGTAATTAACGTCAATTAACTTCTGGCCAATCAGAATCCCGGATTCAGCAGCGCCGCGGCGTAACGATAGTGGATAAAGGCCTTCTTGTCACTGACGAGGCCTTCCTGTGATCGTTGCGCTTATTTAAAATCGTGTTACTTACAATCACCGCGGTCCTACCCGTGGGTTGCATTTCTGCGGGAACACGCAGGACGAGTTCTTTCAAAGCAGAACTATTTGAAATCTACAATTAAACGAATGCTTGCTCTTACACAACGTGCTGTGATCTAATTTTCCCTTGTTTTCCCCCTGCGTGGTTCTGTGACAGCATGTCATTTAACAGCACAAAAGTACAACATTCATGGGCGTCGCCTGGATGAATAGCGAGCTATTTTCCATTTTACACTTTGCTCTGATGAACACAAAGCAGACATGCAGGTTTTTATATAATCAGCTGCTGCGGTGCGATTTAAAAAAAAAAATATATATATATATAAAACGTGATGAGGAAAGTATAGTCGGAGAATATTATATTTATTTATTATGATCTTTCCGAGATCTAGTGTGAAACTAGTGCAGGCTGAAGCTGATCCTCTGATTTTTAAACGGTGCTGTAGTTTTTCCGCACGCTGCTGCCGCTGCACTGTTTTGGGATTTAATGTCCTTATTTATTTATTTATTTATTTATTTATTTTAGTTATATGGTGTAAAGATTTGCGCTTCCCAAGTTTCAGCCATGTTTCAGTATACTTTCCACACACACACACACACACACACACACAGATATTTTTTAAAACAGTCTTATTTTTCCCTCTCTCACTCTTTTGAAAACGGATTTTAAAACCGCGTTCACTGTTTTGGAAATCACTCACATCACGTCTGCCGATCAGGTTGTTACTTTGCGCTCTGTAGGTTTTTTTATTTATATATATATATATATATATAATGATAGTGTTTGGAGGAGACGACAAGCGCACTGAGAACGCAGATTTTGGGCGAACACTTGGCATTCCAGCTCCACCTCATCGTCAGTCCACACATGAATCCTCGTATTTGTCGCTTTTCGTTTCTGAGCTTCCGGCCAGACCCCGAACGAGACAAAGTAATAACTAAAGAATGAATGAATGGATTTTCTAGCCATGTTGATGGTTTTTGCACATTTTCTCTTCTCTGCTTCATAACGTTATTCTTAAAGATTTATAATCCGCCTATCCGGCGTCGCTCAGAAGTCGTCGACTTCCTCTTTGATGTCGTCTCGGGGAGGATGTTTTCGCCGCTGGCAAGTCATTAACTCGCCGTAAATCTACAGCCGGGTTTCTGTAAAGCCACTTTCTGCCAATATCTATTGTTTAAAGCACTATACAAAGTAAAGTGAATTGAAAAGGCCTTCTGAAATTTTTTTTTTTTTTTTTCTTCTCTTTTAATAGTTGCTTATAATCGTGAATACTTTGACTGACTTTAGTCGCAAGCACTTTGTTTTCAAACTGAGGTCAGGGACGGGCAGAACAGCTACACGTTTGCATTATTCTTTGAGAGATTGGGTTATAGTGTGGTTTTGTGTGTTTTTTAATGTCATTTTTTTTCTTTGTTGTAGTATATAATGGAGCTAGCTGATGCTCTGTACTACTGCCATTCAAAGAAAGTCATCCACAGAGACATTAAACCTGAGAATCTGTTATTGGGAGCAAACGGGGAGCTGAAGATCGCAGATTTCGGGTGGTCCGTCCACACGCCGTCCTCAAGGTATGATTTATTTATTTATTTTTTTTAATATACTCGAGCGATCAAGGCTGTCGATATCCGTCTCTCCAGCATTCACGTCACACTTTAACATTTCCTTGCTGATTTAATGGGTCACGTGTTATAAAGGTGAGACTTTTATAATCCCCTGGCTTAATCCTTTCGGTTTTTGATTGACAGGAGGTCTACGCTATGCGGCACGCTCGACTATCTTCCTCCAGAGATGATCGAGGGCAAAACCCACGACGAGAAAGTGGACCTCTGGAGTCTGGGCGTCCTCTGTTACGAGTTTCTGGTCGGGAATCCTCCTTTCGAGACGAAGAGCCACGAAGAAACGTACCGCAAAATCTCCAGGGTAAGCGTGAGGAGATTCGAGACAGTCTACTGGATTCTGATTGGTCAGAAGGTGTCGGTTAATGTCCTTTATTCCACAGTGGGTCTGAATGCTTTAGTCTGATTGGTTAAAAAAAAAAAATTCATTGATATGGTGAAGTTTTCTGTAAGGAGACATTTAACACTTGTGGAAGGAGTCTCCAGTGTCGGCGCTTTGTAGCGGTAAAGCTGTAACTTTAAGTTTTGCGACATCTTCCGGACGGAGGAGATTTACGATCTTGTTTTGCAGAAGTTCCACAAAATTAAATGCAGCTATAAATGGATGAAAAGTATGAAAGTCTTTCTTTCTTTAATTAATAAATAAATCATCATCGATGGCAATTTTCTGTTGTATAAAAGGAATAAAACACAGTGCTCCGTTGTTTTATTCCTTACTTCACATTTCAGCTGGTTGCTTATAAATCCCCCTTCTTCCCGTCACACTTCCAACTGCTTTCTCACGTGATCGTTTCGTCCCTTTCTGCAGGTCGAGTTCACTTATCCGTCCCACGTGAGCGAGGGCGCCAGAGACCTGATCAGCAGGCTACTGAAACACAACCCGATGCACCGACTCCCCATCGAAGGAGTCCTGACTCACCCCTGGGTCGTGGAAAACTCCACCAAGAAGCCGACTACTTTCCCTCGAGCCCCTAAAGAGTCTCAGTGAGCACGCTGCGTGGCTCAGACACAAACTGTGGATCAGAAATGCTGAGAAATGGCAGTAATTCCTGAGCCTGGCTGCCTTTCCTCCCCCCGTGCGTGTGCACGTCACACTTCCCTCTCCCGTCGTCATTCTCTCCTTCCTTCCTGTAAATATTTAACTGTTCAGAATTATGAAAATGTACCTGTTATTACTTGAAACAATAAATCTGTTTTTAAGTGTTGAAAGTGTTGCCTACAGTAAGGGGAGGTTCATGGAGCTTTTAAAAGTACAATGATTTATTTCAGTGTTTTTGGACCCACAGTTTTTAGGAAGGCAAACTAATTATGTAATTATGATGAACATGTGGCCAGTTTGCAGTCCTTCAGTAACATGAAGTGTTCATTCATTCTCCAGAAAGGTGCAATATGTGAATGTGATCTGATATTTGCTGGGGGATTTATGGGTTCGTGTTGAGCATTTTGTATTTTGAAACATTTCACTACGCCACTATTTAAAAAGCTACACTGAAACAACCTTATATGCTTGTTTATTGCAAAATAAATAATGTTGAATATTCTCCTGCTCTGAGTCCATTTTAATTTAGCAGTGTGTTTGCGTGATAAGAATGTGTGACTTGTGTAAAGAAGAACAATCGCACGTCAAAATATTGCAAACGTAGTCGCTGAATCGCTGAAAAGACTCGTAATTCTCATTGTTGGTGACGTTCGCATACGAGCGTGGTTCTTTTAGGTTGACCTTGGGAGATGGCTTGTAATTAAATAGAGCTTTTTTTGTTGTTTTTTTTTAAAGATCTGGATGAATTAGAGTGGATCCTATGATGATTTTGCTGAAAAATGATCAGTACTTTGTATTCATGATTCAGTATCGATTCATACAGTGAATCATCTGAATTGGAGTTGTTTGACACAGTATAACCATTTAGAGCCTTATAATGCTGTTTTGATAACCAGGCAGAAGAAAAGGGTTTAATCGAACATTGTGAAAGAGCAATAGGCGTAAACCAACAGCTCTGGTTGTTTTAAAATAAAATAAAAAAAAAAAATTAGCAATGAGCCATTTGGGAGTCTAAAGAATCGATTCTTCTTGGTGAGCTGAGCCAACTGGAGATATTCAGTGAAAAGAGTAGATTTTCATGGTTGAAATTAATTTTAGTGTGAATGGAAAGGCAAAATGGATTAGAAAAGATTTGTTTTCAAATATATCTGTGTTAGTGTGGACTAAGTTTCTTCAGATTATATGCATACAATTTGAAAGACTGAAACAATTTCAAAACTGAAAGACAGATCTTTCTGGTGTTTCTTGTTCTGCATTCAGGATGCCTGACCTGACCTGAGAAAAGGAAATTGAAGATTAAGATATCAATCAGACAATGATGACACAACCAGGGAAGAGTTGTTAAAGATGAAAATTAATTTCTAATAGTATACAGTACATAACATAAAGCCAATAAGGTGCTCTCTCTCTCTCTCTCTCAGGGAATAGCTTGTATTGTATTGTGGACATTCCACAACATGAAATGTAACTATAAATGGATAAAAAAGTACATGTTGTTTCATCACCACCCTGTGACTCTCAGTATTTTATACAACTCTACCACACACAGTGTTTATTACTTTTCATTTTGCTCTAAGGGTGTACAAACTTTTGCACTTGCTCATGTTGTAAGAGGTCATGGCGTGCTTTTACGAGAGAGATGACATGAATTGCTGATTTCAGATAAGAACCTGGAGAATGCAGAGGAGGCAGCGGAGCAGTTTAAACTGATCCAGGCAGCGTACGATGTTCTCAGTGACCCACAGGAAAGAGCCTGGTGAGCGCCGCTTTAATGCCACGCTTCATAACACACATAACGATACGAACACGTAATAATGTGCTGGTGCACCTCAGGCGCGGGCAAAAAGATCAGACGGGTGAGTGTTGGGGCTGAAATTGTAAAAGTGATGCTAGAATTGGTGCTGAGCTTTTCAGCAGTTTTTTTGGCACAAAGCATAAATAAATAAAATGGAAATTTGATTCAGGAATGAATGTGTCTCTCTCTCTCTCTCTCTTAAAGTCAAGTCAAAGTCAAAAGGTTGCTTTACTGGCATGACAAATGTTACCATTTGTATTGCCAAAGCTTTGATACAGACTTTGGGTACAAGTTAGAAAATAACTACAGAAATAAATAAATGGAAACAAATGTACATACATTCAACAATACAGTCAAAAAGAAACACTAGTAATGGATTGAAATCTATCAGTCAGGATTTAGGCCTCATCATGGCACAGAGACAGCGCTGGTTAAAGTGGTAAATGACCTACTACTGGCCTCTGATCAGGGTTGTGTCTCCTTGCTCGTGTTGCTTGACCTTAGTGCAGCTCGTGATATCATTAATCATACCGTTCTCCTTGAGAGACTAGAAAATGTTGTTGGTGTTAAGGGAACAGCCCTGTCCTGGCTCAGGTCTTATTTGACTGATCGTTATCAGTTTGTAGATGTAAATGGTGACTTCTCTACGCAAACAAAAGTTAAAAGTTTGGTGTTCCGCAAGGTTCTGTTTGAGGCCCACTGCTCTTTCCTTTATATATGCTACCTCTGGGCAAAATTATTCATAAACATGGTATTAGTTTCCACTGTTATGCTGATGACACACGGTTGTATATCGTCAGCCAGATGACAGAAAGCAGCTTAATAAAGCTGAGGAATGTGTAAAGGACATTAGACACTGGATGCTTCTTAACTTCTGTTTACTTAATTCTGACAAGACAGAAGAACCTGTACTAGGACCACATGCAACTAGAAGTAAACTTTCTGATTACATAATAACTCTGGATGGCCTTTCTGTTTCATCATCTGCAGCAGTAAAAGACCTTGGTGTGATTATCGACTCCAGTCTTTCATTTGAAGCTCATGTAGATAATATCACTAGGATTGCTTTCTTTCATCTCAGAAATATTGCTAATATAAAAATATATTGTCACTACACGATGCAGAAAAATTAGCTTTTGTTACCTCTAGGTTGGATTATTGTAATGCCTTACTTATCCTTATTGGATGTTCCAATAGGAGCATAAACAAGCTCCAGTTAGTCCAGAATGCAGCAGCAAGAATCCTTACTAGAACCAGAAGATATGACCACATCACCCCTATCTTATCCACACTGCATTGGCTCCCAATCAAATTTCGTACTATTTTCAATTATAAAATACTATGTTTGACCTGTAAAGCACAGAATGGTCTCGCAATTCAGTACCTGAGTGAACTTTTGGTCTTTTATGATCCGCCACGCCTACTTTGAGCAAAAGGTGCAGGCTCTTTGTTGGTACCTCGAATAGTGCGGGCTACAGCTGGGGGTAGAGCTTCTCTTACAAAGCCCCACAGTTATGGAACAGCCTTCCACTTAGTGTTCGGGGCTCAGACACAGTCTCAGTGTTTAAGTCTCGGCTGAAAACATATTTGTTTAGTCAAACCTTTTGTGAATAGTGTTTTCTTAGGTACAGGAGCAGATCTGGAGGGTTCACAGGCATCGAGTGTTGTAGTGAACTGGAATGTTTGGATGCTGTCGCCCCCCCACTCTCACACGTTCACTCAGGTTTGTCGACGGTGGAGTGGCTGGTCGCTTTATGACCCAGGACGCCTTCATGTCTGTGTTAGCTTCTGGCTCTCCCTTTTAGTTATGCTGTCACAGCTAGTCCTGCCGGAGTCCCTGCTTGCTCTCTGCACGCAAAGTACATTTTCCTTAACCATTACGGGACAAAGCTTACCTAACAATCTCTTCCTCTCTCTCTCTCTCTCTTTCTCTCTCTGTCTCTCTCTGTCAAGCTACACATGCTACTCCTGATATATCAGTGATCATGACCCCTTCTGCTCTCCAGACCTGCCTGATCCATCCTGATGCCCTACTTCTGGTTGGAGTTCTCATCACTTGGAAACCACTCGCTGCTGCTGAGGATGGCCCACATGGACAGTCTAAAGTTGCATGAGATTACTGTGGATAGTGCCACTTAGAAACCATGAAGATGGCGATAAGCAGTGAACAGTTGATAACTTCAACAAAATAGACTTCATGTGTAAACTATAATGAACTTTCGTGTTTTTTAGCCATGAAGTACACAGTTATAGAAGGGAATGATTTATAATCCGGTGTCACCCAGATGAGGATGGGTTCTATTTTGAGTCTGGTTCCTCTCAAGGTTTCTTCCTCATATCGTCTCAGGGAATTTATATATTTCTGTAAAGCTGCTTTGTGACAATGTCCATTGTTAAAAGCGCTATACAGATAAATTGAATTGAATTGAATGAGATTCATTAAAATATAGACATATAGACTCATTAAAATATGTGTGTGTGTGTGTGTGTGTAGCAAGTCAAAGTCTCTCTTTTTACTAAGAGATTTACTATCAGTTGAGATAGTGAGAATTGCCTAATTTTTTTCCTCTTAGTATTCCACCATCAGAAAACAAAAAACTTTTAGATGTTTGTTATCTCAGTGCCAAGCCTGAATTTTGAATTCCACTGTATAATTTTGGAAGAAACAACATTTTAAACACGTTTCCATGGATGGCAGCTGTATACTGCCCCCTAGTGGCTCTAGGCTGAAAAATCCATCTCTCACTGTATATCTTCTGTCCTTTTATTTCGCTTTTACAGCATAAATATATATACATCTTAACATTTAAAATAACCACGTTACAGCAAAGCATCATATGTGTCTAAACTATCGACGTAAACCATACGAACGATGTATAAAACAGCTGTTATTTCTTAAAATACAGTATTAGGAGAAGTATATCCTCGCGCAGCAGAGTGGCGCAGCGGAAGCGTGCTGGGCCCATAACCCAGAGGTCGATGGATCGAAACCATCCTCTGCTAAAAATTATGTTTTTAAAAAAAAAATTAATTATTTTTTTTTAACGAACGTACTTCAAATGTAATTGCAATTACATAATAAAATGCTCACTGACGACCAGTCAATTATAAAAGCAGTTACTGAAGCATAGTAAAGTATTTAAGCATGGCCCCATCCAGCGTTTAGTGCACTTTAGTGTACAGTTCAATTCATTTCACTTTAATTCTGTGTTGAATTGAATTCTACAGAGTCGAATACTGGAGCTGTAGACTGAACCCAGTCAGAATTAATGCGGATTGAATAATAATATTTTTTTATTGACGCTGTATGGAAGATATAACTCGACATTACAATATCAATGACAGCAAAGTCAGGCATTCTTTATCCTGTAGAAGCGTTATAAATATAAATATAAATAATAATAATTTAAAAAATAACTACAGAGAACTCATTTTAACAAGCAGCCAATCAGGGCTTAGCTTTGGCTCTGACGCCAAAAAAAAAAAAAAAAACCGCCGGCGTCATGACGTCATCTCCAGGCGACGCCGGTTACCACATTGCTGATGATCAGCGGTTAGGTTGTTACCGATCATAAACTTAACAAAACTGACACTTAGAGAAGTGTTATTGGTTTTATGTAGAATTAATAAACACTGAGATGTACTTATACTTTAATATTTAATGTTTAATATTGATTAACTGCCATTCTTTTGATGACAACAAGCCAAAATTAAGTGAGTCGGTCTAACCGGAGTCGCTGCCTGTTTGATCTGCAGAAATATTTCGCCACTAGAAATCTTTAATGTCGACCTCCGGAATGAAGTGTCATTACGAGGTGCTGGGTGTGAAAAGGGACGCAGGAGACGATGAGCTGAAGAAGGCCTACCGCAGATTAGCTCTCAAATGGCACCCAGGTGGGTCAGAGTGCTCCTGTGTGTCCTCCTGTGTGTCCTCCTGTGTTTCATCCTGTGTGTCCTCCTGTGTTTCATCCTGTGTGTCCTCCTGTGTGTCCTCCTGTGTTTCATCCTGTGTTTCATCCTGTGTTTCATCCTGTGTTTCATCCTGTGTGTCCTCCTGTGTGTCCTCCTGTGTTTCATCCTGAGTGTCCTCCTGTGTTTCCTCCTGTGTGTCCTCCTGTGTGTCCTCCTGTGTGTCCTCCTGTGTGTCCTCCTGTGT
>CM040989.1:23914497-23917335 GCA_022985145.1 Pangasius djambal | reverse complement strand
TAAAATCCCACAGTGCACCTTTAATGATACAACCCGTAAAATCCCACAGTGCACCTTTAATATTATACATACCTAAAATTCCATAGTGAAACTTTAATACAATGATCTCATATATAAGTCCCATAATGCATCTTTAATGTAATATATAAATCCAGATTTTCATAATGTTATTGTTAAATGTCAAATGTTATTTTATTGAGAAGAAACGTTTGAATGTTTGGGTGCGAGTGTGTGATGAATAAACAGCTTTTGGTGATTTTCTTTTTCTTTACGTGTCTGTACCAGACGCTGTGGATGGCTCTGAAGAGATGGACGACCTTTATGATGATCTTTACTGTCCTGCCTGTGACAAATCCTTCAAAACTGACAAAGCGTTAGTAACTATCCCAACACACACACACACACACACACACACACACACACACACACACACACAAAATGCAACAGTAAATCTTGTTATATTTCTTAGGTTTCTCATTCATGTGAAAATTGTTTTTTTTTTTTCCTCTCCTGACTCAGGATGAAGAACCACGAGAAGTCCAAAAAGCACAGAGAGATGGTGGCTCTGCTCCGGCAGCAGCTCCAGGAGGAGGAAGAGTCACTGAGTCTAAACTCAGCAGAGAGAGACGGCGAGGAAGAGGAGGATGAAGAACAGGAAGATGAAGACGAGGAGACGGAGGATGCACCCAGACAGAAGTGCGTCACAAATCATAGCTTTAATCATCCCTGTGTTCTGTTTCCTCCTGAATTAACTGCTGTGTTTAATTGTATTTAAAATGACATAAGCCTAAAATCACATACTGCACCTTTAATATGACCAAAACCTGAAATCACATACTGCACCTTTAATATGACATAAGCCTAAAATCACATAGTGCACCTTTAATATAATATAAAATAAATCTAAATCCCTATAGTTTACAAAATTAATTAAATCAACGCCACTTTTATTTTGTGACATTTCCGACTCTATTAAATTTAGCAGTGTTTATGTTTCAGATGAATTTAACACAAAAAAAATATCTGCAGGTTGTCAAAGAAGCAGAAGAAGAAGAAGCGACAGCAGAAAAACATGAATGTAAGTATTTTTCTGCGTCTCAGGATCTTAGTGAGATCAGATTTATGGCTGGAGCTAACTGTTGTATAAATATTTATAAAAACTCAAACCTCACATTTTAATTTTGACGGCTGTTGATGAACATCCACACACCGATCTTTTTTTCCCCCACAGAACTTTCCAGAAGAGGCAGCAGCTGAGAGTCCAGCTCCAGACTCCACAGATGACATCATCACTCCTCCTAACCAATCAGGAGATAAAGAGGATGACCCGGCCGGCTCCGAGGAGTCTGCGGAGGAGGTGAAGAAAGATGGACCCGAACGCAGTAAGAGGTGTGCGACGCTGAATGAATAGTTTCAAAACATTTTGGATCCAGCGTTTATTTTCTTGATTTGTTTTGTACGTCGGTCCGAATCTGTAGTTTGCGTCTCATGGCTCGGTTTATAGAAAACACTGCGACCCGAAACGCACAGCTTGTTTGAATCACTTCCTGCGAATGAGTCGATTCAGAGTCGAATCACTTTCTGACCGGAGTGAACTTGGAAAGCGGACCGAGACCGCGTCGCTCAGATGCTCTCGGACCCGAGTGTGTTCTCATCTGACTAAAGAAGCGCACCGGGGAGGAGAACACACCGTGGTTCCGTTCATGTGGAATAAACACCGCAGGTGCGAAAGAACCCTGATTTTAACTCCTGAACTGTGTTTTTTTTTTTCAGCTCTGGAAAGACGAAAGGCAAGAAAGCTGGAAAAGACTCCAAAAAGAGCAACAGAGCCCATGGAGGTGGAGACGTCAACCAAGAGGTGTGTGTGTGTGTGTGTGCGCGCGCCTGCGTGCGTGTGTGTGTGTGTGTGTGTGTGTGTGTGTGCGCACGCGCACCTGCGTGCATATGTGCGTGTGTGTGTGTGTGTGTGTGTGTGTGTGTGTGTGTGTGTGTGTGCGCGCGCACACTGCAGTACTATTTATACAGTAAATTCTGACATTTCTCAACGTTGTCCCTCTGTCTCCCTCTCTTCTCCTCTCTGTCTCTCTCCCTCTCTCTCTTCTCCTTCCTCCCTCCCATTCTTTCCGTTTCTAATCTCTGTCTCTTCCCCCCCCCCTCTCTCTGTCTCTCTCTCTCTCTCCTCCTTCCCTTTCTTTCCGTTTCTCATCTTTCTCCCCCTTCTTGTTCTCCTTTGTCTCTCTCTCTCCCTTTGTCTCTCCTCCTTCCTCCCTCCCTTTGTTTCCTTTTCTCATCTCTCTCTCTCTCTCTCTCTCTCTCTCTCTCTCTCTGGCTTTCTGCCCCTTCCTCCCTCCCTTTCTTTCCTTTTCTCATCTCTCTCTCTTCTCTCTCTTTTTCTTTCTCCTCCTCCTCTGTCTCTCTCCTTCTGTCTCTGTTTCTCGGTCTCCTTCTCTCCCCCTTCCTTTTCTCATCTCTCTCTCTCTCTCTCTCTCTCTCTCTCTCTCAGCAGAAGGAGGGGAACCTGCGCTGTGTGATCTGCCATTTTGAATTCACCACCAGAAACAAGCTGTTCGATCACCTGAAGACGACGGGTCACGCCACAGCGCTGCCGTCCAGCGCCGCCATGACCACCAAGAGCAAGAAGGAGAAGAGGAAGAACAGATGACCAGAACATCATCATCACCACCACCATTAATATTATTATTACTGTTATTAAGACTCAAGCAGCTTCTCAGTGGAAAGGGTTTTATGGAGAATCCATCAGCTAGTGTGTGTGTGTGTGTGTGTGTGTGTGTGTGTACCTTCTCCTCCTGCATGCTCAACCTACAAGCTGTTTTTCAG
>CM040989.1:23896997-23909497 GCA_022985145.1 Pangasius djambal | reverse complement strand
AACTTAAAGTTACAGCTTTACAAAGTGCTGACACTGTGATCTGCAGCTGCGCCACTGTCAGAGCTGCTGTTATAGAAAATTAATCAACATCTTCTGACCAATCACAATCCAGAGTGTTGTGTATTTCCTGCTCTCACACACCAGACTCAACTGTGATCACAGAGACTTGATATTTCATCACAGGGATGATGTTAAAAGCAAAACAAGTCATGTTGATGATGCCCATGGATGTTTCCCAATCCTGATTGAGAGTGAAAGTGGGGCAAATATAGCCGAGGGGTGTTAAGTGCCCTGGCTCGGCACATGTCCACGCTATCAGGTAACTTATTTTGTACTTACGGGGGCAAAAAGGGATAAAAATAAGCCCCAAACCCCCAACATCCCCTGGCTTTAGATGAACATACTGTGAGTCTCTGTGCTCAGTTTAATCACCTTTTCGGATGTGAAAAAGGTATGTAATAGCTGTGTGATAGACAAACGTGGTAGTGTGTGTGTGTGTGTGTGTGTGTGTATGGCTAGTACTGTAACTCAGTGTGTATGAAGTGTCTAAATAGATATCCAAACTATTTAGACTTGTCAGATTTTATGGCTTAGACGTGTGATGGGGTCGTAAAAGTTAACAGTGAATTGTTAGTGAGGAATTATTTACGTTTCATTTAAGGCCTTGAAGGCATTTTCTGTATTAATTAAACATGTAATGATGTTTAAATAACTTTTACACCAGGTGTGTTAAGCTCATGAAGTGTTCACAATTGGCTTAAAAAATGCATGTTTTTTAAAATAATAATATATAATAATTTACACGAGGATATTTCTATTAGTGTTAGAAATCTGTAAGTTATTTTTAGTTCGAAGGTTTGGTCCTTTTTACTGAGTTACTCTAAATATTACTCAGTGTTATTACTGCTTGCCCAAATCACATAAAATTCCCTTTTTGTGTGTTTATGCTGCAGTGTTGCGTCTCGTTCTCACTACAGGTGGAGCTCGAGCGTGGAAATGAAAACTTCTTCAGACAGAAGTGTATATTATGAATACAGCTTTACAAATGGAACATTGACAACAGTATTAAAGCTTGTCAGTGCAGCGGGGTAAAACACACACACACACACACACACACACACACACACACACACACACACACACACACACACACACACAAATGTGGCAGTGCTAATCAATTTACTGCTAAATTCATTGGTCATATAGTAACATGTAGTAATATGCATTGTGTATAATTCATTATTACACATTTTCTAATATGAAGAAAGTAGCAGCATTACAGCACTTTAGGATAAATCACATTCATATTTTCTGAAGTATAAGATGCATTTTACTGACCATTTTTCTGCTTCAATATTTCAGTATTTCAATATGCGATTACAGAAAGATCATGAGAAGCTGCACTACCAATAACTTGGTGCTAGCACAAATGACCATTTTTGAGCAGAATTGGAAAGTAGTATCATTTATGGCAAGTGCACTATTAAGGGTAACTATACCACTATAATTAATGAAATAATTATTTCAAAGAAGTATCTATCCTATTCTAAGTACAACTGATATTTTTTCATAGTCCCTAAACTCGACCATTTAGTGACCATTTTAGTTCAAACTAGGCTATGATAGGGGTTACATTCTACTATTGCAACTGGATCCATGACTGTAACAAAAGCGCTTTGTCTAAGTGTTATCTAATCTGGAATTTTTGTTATTATCTTCTCTGTCCTCCATTATCCCTTATCACTCCTCCCTCTGGTTTTCTCTTCAGGAAGATAAAGATAGAATCATTTGTGGATTTAAAAAATAAACGTTACAACTGGATCTCTATAAACTCTAAGGAGATGACCTAGGGCAATAAATCATTGCTAAGTCTTTTCATTTATTTTAGTTTGATACATATCTAATCTGGTGTTTTTTTGTAATCTCACCTCTTTCTGTTCCTCTTAGGAGATGAATACACAGAGAGGATTAGCAAGGAAATGACAACGGATCAGGTTGGCTCACTTGCTGACTTTGCTAAAAAAAAAAAAAAAAAAAAAACATTTCTGATACTTCAACAGCAATGTTCATTCAAAGTGCAGAAACTATTTCAGAAATTGTTCAAGAGGAGACCAAAATTGGAAACGTTTAGATAAGGCTCGCATCCAGACTCCTGTACAGGATCTTTTACCAGAGAGGAACATATTTAGCAGAGAAGAAGAAGCTGGAATTGGGACTGCTGGTGGCCGCATTTTGAGCCAGAAGATTGTGGGAAAGGACGATATCAAGTCAAGGTTCCTGCCTACAACTGACTTGGTAATAAGAGTATGTCAGAAGGAATAGGTGGTAATGAAGGCATTGGGGAACTGGCTGAGAATGTGACATCTCAGGATGCTGAAGTTGATGGAAATAAATCTAACATCCTCTCAAAAGGTCATCAGAATGCCACTCTGAATCCAAATGACCATATAACATCAAGGAATCAAGAGAGTGAAGTACCTGAGAATAGGCAGTGCCAAAAGGCTGTAAATACAGCACCCACAAATAGGCAATCCCAGGATGAGTCACCATCGCTGGACCCCAACAGTGAGACCACCACAATAGATGACATACCAAACATCGAATTCCATCCTGCCTGGATTAGCAGGACTGTTTATAACGCTGACACACACAGGAATTACCTCATGGATGAAGCTGTCCAACATGTTGACCCTCAAATAAAGGGTATAGCTGGAGAGACTATGCATGATATTAGTGAAATCAGGAGCATTTTGCAGGAGAACGTCTATCATATTGGTTCTGAAATACACAGCTTTGTAGTGACAACAGCTCTCAATTCTGACTCAGAAATTGGTGGTATTTTAGAGGACGCTGTCCAAAGCAATGACTCAGAAATTGCTGGTATTTTGGAGGATGCTATCCAAAGCAATAACTCAGAAACTGGTGGTATTTTAGAGGACACTGTCCAAAGTACTGCCTCAGAAATTGGTGGTATTTTAGAGGACACTGTCCAAAGCAATAACTCAGAAACTGGTGGTATTTTAGAGGATGCTGTCCAAAGCAATAACTCAGAAACTGGTGGTATTTTAGAGGATGCTGTCCAAAGCAATAACTCAGAAACTGGTGGTATTTTAGAGGACACTGTCCAAAGCACTGTCTCAGAAATTGGTGGTATTTTAGAGGACACTGTCCACAAAGCTGACTCAAAACTTGGTGGCATTTTATGGGATAGTATCCCAATGCAGAATGTTCATATCGATTCTGAAATTCATGGATTTGTTGTGGATAAAACACAAAATTCTCATTCAGAAATTGGTATTTTAGAAGACAATGTCCAGAACATTAAGGCAGAATTTGGTGGCATTTCAGGTGATGCTTCAGGCCTACTACAGCAACCCTTCCCCCTCTATTCAGCAGAGCTCAGTAATAATAAGACCCGGGAGGCCAATGACAACAATGCAATGTCAGACATTTTGACTGACTCAGCTGCTACATTGGCGGAGAATGACGTGACCCAGATGTCTCTTACTGTAAATGCAAAAACAGAAATGGACTCAGCATCTTGTATTTTAGAAGACCATGTTCCAGACATGACAGTGGACCACATGGCTGAAAATAACTCTGACGTAGGCCTGCTAATCTCCAGCTTCCCTCATACACCAATCATAATCCCATCTAAGACTGAGGAAGGTGAGACACACCAGATCACTTTCACATGCTTTCTAATGTGCAGAATTGAATTCTTTAGCTATAAATCATTGTGTTCAAATTAGCTTTTTTAATAAGACAAAAAAAAATGTGGTCCATGATCTAATATATGAAAGATACATTTGATTCAATACAGTACAATTTAAATGTGATATAATGAAATACAGTTTGATTGACAATTACATTCACTTTCTATTTAATTCTATTTGAAAGAAATGTTACATTCAAACATGGACATGTGTTTTTTTTTTTACATGAAAATTTGACATGAACAGCCCACTCTTGTCGTATTCCTGACTGTGAAAATCAAAACTTCCTAAGAGCTTTAAATTTCCAAGTTCCAATGCAGTTTTCACATGGGAATTTCAGTCATATGAAATCTTTTATTAGTAATTTACCAACACCTCTGAGGAAAATGTTAATATTCATCCCTGTTTCACCTCATTTCTGATTTATTATACTATACGCATAAAAGATGTGTGCTAGCTTGCTAGCATATTTCTCAGTTGCCTTGTGTGTGCTGAGGGTTGATGGGTATTTTTTACATATTAAATACAAGTAACAATTGGGGAAATTCCATAGTTAAATTTTGTCTGTAAAAAAGATGGGAATATTTACAGCTTTAGTGCAGCACTTCATCTGAGCTGCAGTTTTCATTTTCTTCCAGGGATTGACAAAGATCACTCAGAGGCGACACAAATGATAGACAGAGGTGACGTGTCTAATGAGTTGTGGGTTGATGCTTTGGATGAGTGGGGACATCTTCCAGCCTCCTGTCCCACCCCAGCATCTTCAGATAACACAAGAACCTCAAAAATGGAAGCTAAGATTGGTTCGTTGGAACTGCCTACTATTGAGAGGTGGTCATCTTCTGACAGCTGGGCCAGTGCTTTATCAGACTGGATCCAGTGTGTTAGTGTTCTTCCAGAAGATTACCCCACTATGAGAAGTCCTGAGTCTCGGCATCAGTTCTCCATGGCTATCCAGGACATGACCAAGCAGAAGAGCACGGGTCCGGAAAGCTCCTTAGAAGTAGGAGATGGAGATTCTGAGGGTAAAATGCTGATAACAAACTCCACTAGTCCTCCAATAGACTTGTCTCTCACAGGGAGACACAGGGAGAAGAGAGAAAATAGCCTTTACACTAATTTAGATATGAACAAGACTCAAGATTTCCCAGAAGACATGGAAGGAGAGACGCAGTCAGGTTTACAGGAAAAGGCAGAAGAATCTCGGAATGATTGCGCAGAAGGAAGACCGGAAAACAAGTGTGCCTGTGTATCCAGTGTAAGCTAATTTCACTCTATAGGACGTATTATACAGCTCTGGTTTGTATCACCAGGTAAAACTGTTATTTCTGTTTACTCTTAAAGCATAAGTTTGAAATTTTTAGCACCCTCTGCTGTCTGGGCAGAGGATTGCAAATGCAGTGAAAATATTAACAACCTGTATGTGTGTGGTGTGAATCGCCTTTTAAAGAACAGGTCCAGGGTTGAGCATGCTCTGTGGGTGAGGGTGGCTGAGGGTGCTTTGTAACATTAAGGCGTAAATGTGTACCTTTAAGTTTTCCGACATCTTCAGGACAGAGAAATTTATGTTTTGCGGTTTCTTGGTAACATGACAAAATATATTTTTTAAAATTTACTTAGAGTGAGAGAAAAAAGAGAGGGGCTGGTGAGGGAATGACTGATTATATCTGCTATAAAATAAGTGCTAAAAGAATCGAACTTGTTTCGCAGATGGTCCACAACATTAAATGTAACTTAACCAGATAAAAAGGACAACATCATATTAATATTAATATATAAAAAATGTAGTGGTTGGTTAAATGCTGTGCTATAAGAGGAATAAACATGATGGGATGTGCTGTTATAGGAAAACAATCAACTTAGGGGTGGTAACAGTAACTCCATGTAAGCAACACACACACTAATTCACACACTTTCACTCGCCTGCAGTCAGTTCACATAAATATACACACTATAGTGACAGCGACTGCTGAGACGCTGAGAGTAAGAGAGAGGGTTAAAAACAGATAAACACAAATGGGGTCTAATTACAGAGGGCACTAGATAAGTGTGCGCGCACACACACACACACGCACGCACACGCACACACACACACACACACACACACACACACACACACACACACAGTAAAGTAGAAGAAGAGAAGGGATAGAGACAGGCCAGTGGGGGTGTGTCAGAGGAAACTGAGTGATAGAGCACAGCTGAAGATTGAAACACGAGCCCAAGCAAAAGTCAGGATTGAATCAGAGCGCTGCCATTGGCTTGGCTCAGAATGCTGCGGTGCTCCTCAGGTCCCCATAATAGTAATGAACCTTGCCTTGGACAACTGTATGTGCCTTACTGGAGTGAATGAAAATGCAGGGAGGACAGAAAAGTAAAGTTAAGTGAGGTATGAAGCAAATGGTTTAAAGCGTTTTAAATTGAGCATCAAGGAGAGACAGGATCAGATGCAAAGATCTATCATTCTATAGACTTCTGCCTATTTCTATCTCTTCAAGGGTCTTCATGTTCTTTTCCATTTATGACCGACCTTTTATGGCTTCGATAACCTTTTACAGAATATTCTTTTCCTATAGCAGGAGAGCAATGCACTCTGGGAAGTAACTGAAGACACAGCCTTCGAGGAAGACGGTGAAAGGAATCATGGCGCCTTGAGCTTCTCGTGTCACCCCATCACGCCAGAGTCGGAGGTTCATCTCCTCAACAGCTATGAAGCAGATCACCTGACACGCATGCGAGGAGTGAACAGGAGTGACGTGACACACATTAAAGACAGCGGGTCATGTGTGTTTCCTAACATAGGAGAGGTGGATTTTATTATGCCGCTTACTCCGATCACTATTGGAACGTCATTCCTCCACTTGAAAGAGGATCCAGAAGAATCAAGGACATCCTTAAAACCGTGCCTTGCAGGGATCAATGATGAAATTAGACCAGATCTGACACCAAGAACCAGCAGAAAATCCACAAGCGAGTCATCAGACAACCAGTTTGGTGACATCTCGAAGAAAACTGGGGATCAGGGTCCATCTTTGTCGTCTTATGAAGACTCAAAGTACAAAACAGAGGCCACTGACGTCAGCTCGGAACTTCAGGCGCTGATCTTACCCACAGGGGAGCAGTTAATGATCTGTGAGGAAAAGCATGTAGCATACGTGACTTTAGACGTGGATGACATTCTGAGCTTTAAGAACCACCCTGAGGATCGGTCGGCTATAAAACAAGTAAGCTGTGAAGTGAAACAAAGCTGTGAAAGAGACATCAAGATGCCTCATAAAACTCAGAAAACATCATCTGAGAACAAGACACGCTCCAATAAACACAAGGACAAAACGAGCAACAAGCAACAGCTTGGCTGTCAAACCAAGAAACGAGAGAACGTGCGACCAGAATCACACGGTGAAGAGTCTGGAGGCGCAGAGGAAAGCACAGTGACCATGATCGAGACCGTTGTAATAACAGAGAAGGTCACATCCAGATCTCAGGGGAAGAAGAAAAAGAAGCATGGCGTAACGAAGGTTGAAAATGAGCCGCTGCTTGAAGTGGAAAATGGAGCAAAGCCGAAAAGCGCAAAGCCTAAAAACGAGACGGCAACAACGCAACCGAGCAAGGTGAGAGAGAAACTCGCAAAATATGAGGGAAAGGAGTCGAATGAAAACGATAAAGCAACTGAAGAGAAAACAAAACCGAGTACAGAAACATCAAGCACGTGTCTGCCTGGTGCACTGGACGATGACATCATCAAACGCAGACGCATATCTGGGGACAAACCTGGATCCATATCGATTAGGACGAGGCCGCAGCTTCCTGCTATCTTCCAACAGAAGAAAAAGGAAGATGTGGTGAAAGAGAAGATTCAGACACCTAAAGAAGGTACCAGGATTATTTAAAATTTTAGATGTTCAAAGATTTTTTAGTATGTATATTAATTTTTGAGAAAATTTCAGCCAAAGATGAAAGTTTTTTTTTTTTTTTTTTTAGCTTTGTACTGGAACCACATGGCTAATGTAGCTACCAAATAATTGTGCAATGTGCAAACTGCATGTCTGAACCATCTGGCCTTCAAATAGTGTCCAAATCAAACGTGAAATTTATCACCTAAAATACTCTTCAAATACAACCTCTACCATCAGACTTTAGACCACGCCTCCTACCTAAGTCACATGCAGATGCGGGGTGACACCAAACCATGTTCTAAAGAAAAGAACGCGATGTAGCTACGGCAGGTTTGTCTCTGAGACATACTTTTTTCGTATTTGTAGACAGCAGTGTGTCCTACAGAGTCAAAAAGCAGATGAACAAGTCTTCACAAAGCTGTTTAAAGAGACACAAGTGCGATGAATTACACGTGTAGTTTGGATGGTGCTAAACTGGTGGCTATAAGTGGACTTCAGTCACCAAATGTGCTGAGCTTCTGTAGAGCACAGAGTGCGTTTCTGTCTTAAAACTGTTTCTGTCTTAAAACTGTTGCTTTAATGAAATATGAGTTTAATGTGCATGTTACGGTGAAATGTGCTAAATATGAGAGAACTGAGGCAGGTATGGCTGTGTCTCTGACGTTAAACACTTCTTGTATGTGTGTGTGTGTGTGTGTGTGTGTGTGTGTGTGTGTGTGTGTGTGTGTTGTGTAGTCCCACGTGTCATATCTGAGATCGAAGCAGCTCCAGTCGTTGATGATCCTCAGAGCATTTCGCTGTGGTGCCGCTTCAGTCCCATCATGAGCGATTCCTCCATCATGTGGGTGAAAGAAGGAGCAACGCTGTGTGAGGAAAAGAGGAAGTAAGAACTTTTCATTTTTTTTTAACAGTCATTCCTTCACCAGCCTCTCTTTTTTTCTCCCTGTTGAAGTTAATATGACAAAAATGCAGCTTGTCACATTTCCAAGAACCACAAAGCGTAAACTCCTCTGTTCTGAAGATGTCAGAAAACTTACAGTTACAGCTTTACCTCTGACTGGTACAAAGCACTGACACTGGAGACTCCTTCCATACATGTACATTAAACATCTCTTTACAGAAAACTTCACTATATCAACGATTACATATTTGTAATCCGTTTATGTGGAACGTCTGACGTACAAGTTCCTGTTACTATAGAAACAATTAATTAATCAACATTTTCTGACCAATCAAGAATTCAGCACTGCAGTATAAACTAAATAGGGATCTCTTTTGGTTCTATAATGCGCACTATCCCTAAACATATATATAAGTCACTGTATATATCTCACAGTTAGTTTCTGTCTCTGTGTTTCTTTCACTTCAGGGTGGGAGATGATGGTCGGGTCTCTCTGTCGGTGGTGAAAGCCTGCAGTAAGGATTTGGGTTTTTATCGCTGTTCTCTGATCAGTGCTCTCGGGTCAGTGTCCACCTCAGACTATCACCTCACTTCAGAAGGTGAGAGTCTTTTCAGTCAGACATGATTTTTACAACGCCTTATGTTTACGAGCTGATATTAGATGAGCACACTGCTAAATCTGATTTGGGTTTAGTCTTGCTGAAAGAGACGCATGATCAGCGCTAATTCAGTGTTGTCTAATGGTTTGTCCTCGCTCTTCTCTTCTCAGTGCTCATGGAACTCGTCATCCCGAACCATGACACACCAGGTGAGCCATCATTTCACCTTACTCTCCTCTAGATCCTAAAAGTAGAGTAGAGAAACCTCACAGGAGAACTACGACTCTGTGAACATGATCTCACTGACGACCTTTAAAATGACTTACACACTTGGTTAGTCTTTTATTCTCCATAGACAGAGATGAGTTTCATAATTACAGACAAACGTGTGTGTCATGATGCATCAGTGAGAGGCTGTCCACAGACCAACATCTCGCAACGTTCAGCTTCGTAAAAGAGACACTTCTCTTTTATCTTTTTCAACCTTCTTCTGAGACTTTCCTGTAGTTGTAAATGTATTTTAAGCATCTCCTATTGATACAGCACAACACACACCTTTCGCATACACAGGAGTTTAAAATCTCTTAATGAGTTTAACGTCTCTTAATAATTTGTGTGCATTTTAATCTATATTTTGTTTTAATGTATGCTTGTGCAAATTTCATACATAGTCATACATGACATAGTTATAGAATAGTCATAAAATAGCGTGTGTTCTCTCCCATTCTCTTCCCTTTATCTTCCCTTCTCTCTTTTTTTCTCTCTCAGCTGAGCGTGAAGCGATAGACGGGGAGGAAGAGGATGTGTCGTGCACTCCTCTTCTCTTTAAGGATGACATCCTGACTGATCAGTATTTTGGAGAGCAGCAGCACACGAGCATCGTGACTGAGAAGGCTCACTTTGGTGAAGGAATGCACCGGAAAGCGTTCAGGACAATGGTGCGCACCAGCATGACGCCTTTGTTCGGCCCCGGACACGCCTGCGTGCTCAAAGTGCACAGCTCCATCGGCTACGGCACCCTGAACAACGACGAGGTCATCCAGAGGAACTACAGCCTCGCTGTGGAGGTGAGAGCTGTACCAGTGAACGTGAATCACACCTGCTGAAACAACAACACAAAAAGTTAGCGAAATGTTCTGCAAATCGAACTGAACCAAAAACCAACATCATTATCAAATATGGAGAACTCTGTTCTGCATGACTTCTGATAAAATAAAAAAAACCTAAAATGTAAGGTAAAAAAGTTACCCTGCTTAGCAGCAAGCTCTAAGCCTAGCACAACAGTTTTAAGGCTTAATTAAAAAAAAAAAAATATATATATATATATTGAATTTATTGCCTGCTGAAAAATGATCTGATCTCTGGGTGGGAGGAACGGATTTCTTCTCTCCTCTGTCCATCAGAGAGATACAGCCATTCAAGGCCGTCTGTTAAACAATGTTTACAGAATAAAGCAGTTAGTCCTGTATGTTTTCCTCTTCTGGTGCAGCAGTTTGAAAAGATGTTGGCTTCACATTTGTTTTGATGGGAGCTCCTGTTAACTTTCACCCTCCACTGTTGTCAGCAAAATTAATTTACAATACAATACAATACAATACAATACAATACAATACAATGAACCCCTTGAGGAATGCTTTTCTATGAGTGTAGCTAGGGACGATGATCCTGTTGTAATTTTCCTCAGGAGTGTTACGTGCAGAACACGGCCAGAGAATACATCAAAGCCTACACCAACGTGGCCAAATCTGCAGAGTCCTTTGGAGAAGTTCCTGAGTGAGTACAAAAACGTGTTAGCGCTTGTAGGCCTTGGAAAAACTGATAAGTAACCTGTAAGCAATCTATAAGTGATATGTAAACAATACACGAGGCGTAAAGTAATCTTGGAGCAAATAGTAAGTTATTTGTGAGCCATCTCTAGGTGATCTCTCGTTCACTCAGATGTTTAATGCCTTTTATTACAATGAGGAAAAAGTTCTGTAGAGTTTCTCCTTTATAATGTAGTGTATATGTGGGATGTGAGAGGTGTAATGATGGCTGCTGTGTATATTTTTCAGAATCATCCCCATTTTTCTGGTGCACCGGCCATCTAATGCCGTCCCATACGCTACGCTGGAGGAGGAACTGATCGGAGACTTTGTAAAATACTCCGTGATGGATGGGAAAGAGATCAACCTGATGAGGAGAGACTCCGAGGCGGGACAGAAATGCTGTGCTTTCCAGCACTGGGTTTACACACAGACTGATGGAAACCTGCTGGTTACTGATATGCAGGGTGAGATCACTTATACATTCTTTTATGATTATGTTAAGATCACTTATAGATTACTTACAGAATGACGTGTTGTAAAGGCAAAGGAGGTGCAAACAATTCCATGAGCCCTGAGTAACTGCTCACTTCTACACCCATATGGATTCATTTTAGATTGCATAAAGATCACCGACAGATCACTTTGATATCCCTTACAAATCACATAGATCACTCATAGAGCAAATACAGATGTGTACTGATCTCTGTCAGATAACCACCAGATAATCTGTAGCTTACTTAGAGTTCACTTACAGATCCCTTATGGAATGTCTTTATTTATGTTCAGGTGTAGGTATGAAGCTGACCGATGTTGGAATTGCCACCTGCAAAAAAGGGTAAGTTCTTAATATGTGCTATTTGATTTTATATTAATCTTGTATTGCTGTTAATTTGATCAATACATAAATGCATACATAAATGATTTATACTTAATAGATGCATTAATAACTAAAAAATAAAATGCATACATATTAAGAATGGTATATGACGTTGTTGGTATCTGACGCTGATTATTCTGTAAGGTTTTAAGGTTCTGTGTTTGTGTTTGTGTGCAGTTATAAGGGCTTTAAAGGAAACTGTTCCACATCGTTCATCGACCAGTTTAAAGCTCTTCATCAGTGTAACCGCTTCTGCGAGCTGCTTGGCCTCACGTCACTGCAGCCCAAAGCCAAACGGACCACCCCTCCCAAACCCAAAGCACAACCCGCCGCCAGGAAAAAGCCTTTTGGCCCCACTGTCAAGGGCAAATCCTGATTAGACGCCAGCCCTTACCACAGGGCACTGTGCATAAATGCTGTGAAGTAACATCAGGATGTATCTGGGAGTTGGTTTCAAAGACACGTGATCTTTTTGTACTGTTAAGTTCTTATGTACTGTGTTTCATTTGCAGATGACATACTGCTGCATCATATGCAGATGATATACTTCTGTGCTTTATGCTGATGATATAGTACTGTGTCATATACTGAGAATGTACTGCTAATATATTGATCATATACTCCTGCGCCATATGCTGATGTTATACAGCTGCGCCATATGCTGATGTTATACAGCTGCGTCATATGCTGATGTTATACAGCT
>CM040989.1:23882242-23896897 GCA_022985145.1 Pangasius djambal | reverse complement strand
ACAGCTGCGCCATATGCTGATGTTATACAGCTGTCATATGCTGATGTTATACAGCTGCGCCATATGCTGATGATATGCAACTGCGTCATACGCTGATGTTATACAGCTGTCATATGCTGATGTTATACAGCTGCGCCATATGCTGATGATATGCAGCTGCGCCATATGCTGATGTTATACAGCTGTCATATGCTGATGTTATAGAAGCTGCGCCATATGCTGATGATATGCAACTGCGTCATACGCTGATGTTATACAGCTGCGTCATATGCTGATGTTATACAGCTGCACCATATGCTGATGTTATACAGCTGTGTCATATAGTTATGATATACTGCCATGTCATTGTTTGCTGTGCATATGCATTAGGAAAAATAATGACTTTTGGAAGTCAGTGTAATCCATAAATCCAACAAGCTGTATATTATCATACGATCATTCAGGAACAATTTAGCCAAAACTACAATAAAGCGGTTTTTATATTGGCTGCACTGGATTTTTGGCTGAACTGTTCCTTTAATCCCATTCAGGAAGTTTCAATGAACATGTGACGTATTCTTGAAGTAAGCGTTAAATTGCATGAAGCAAACCCTTAATGTACCTGAAACACGTTAGTCAAAATGTGACATTTGTATTGTGGTTAATATTTATATTCATTTTGTTATACATAGTTTATATTCACTATTTAATATAAGGGTGTACATATTTTTCTAATGGCAACTCATTGAACTACAAAGTACCCTTTTTTGTGAGTGAGGTAGCTTGAGGAAAGTGGCATGGTTTTGAACGGTGATAAAAACATCTCCTGCTCAGCGATAAAGCCAGCTGTCCTCCTGCCTCAGAAAGAACGTGAACCTCGGCCAGGTTTCCAGAGACGCCTGACATTCTGAAACGTTATACACACACCTGCCACGTGTAGCAGGTCATACTGATTTATTTGCCATTGGCAAAAGTAGTATTTACTTACAATTTGTGCAAGTTTTATGACCCTCGTGACAAATCTGGTCAAGGAGAAAACAGTTTTGTGTTGAATTGAACTGTATTCTTTTGAATAATTCTCATACATTAAATCTTGGGATTTTTCTTGTTTATAAATGTTTTATTGAAACTCGTTGTAACATTAGAGCTCAGGACATTCATCTACGCAAATCAAGAAGAAAACTTTAATAATAAATGACATCACCACTGGGTAAAAATGTTTTTGCTATCAAAGAAACACATTAAATATCTTCTTGTTCGTTCTCATTTCACTGCACATGCAGATGATTGAAGTTTTTTAAGGAGGAATGTTACATATGACATTTCACCCACAGGAACATTTGAGCCCAGGAGGCACATTTCTCACATGGAGTCTGCATTAAAAAATTAGACTTAGACGTTTACTTAAAACCAAAAAAGTTTAAATCTGGGAGTAAAACCTGTTTTTTTTTAAATCGATGAACAAAAAAATGGCATAATTGCACCATTTACACAGTTTTTTTTTTTTTTGCTATTTGTATTTCATGAAAATGATTCGACTGTGGGAGAAAAACATCGAATGATTGTCCTTCGAGTATTTTATTACGCAAAGCTGAGACTGAGCAGGGGAATGTCGGCGACTTCAAATGAATCCCTGGTCTGTTTTCTGTAGATCGAGTTGCAGGTTCACAGACATGCCGAAGCTAAATGGAACAAGAGTCAAGCTGCAGTGTGAACGGGGTAACGGGTCAAAATGTGATCAGTCATGCAGGATATGCTGCTTTAGCACTGATTTTGCATGATTTTGAATTTACTTCCTGGTATTCCATAGGTAGATCATGTAGTAATGTCAGGTATGTATGTTGCACGTTGGACATTGAAGTGCATATTTATGTAGAAACATGGCACGTGCAATATTTATTCAGACCTTAATTAAATAGGTAGTTTTTAAAAATTATTAATTGGTAATTACATAGTAACTGTGTAGTTACCTGATATATTTCAGTACTTCACACCAAGATCCACATTTGGCCCCATATACAATTCCAAAAAAACATCAAATAAACATCTTCTTACAGAAATATCAACAATTATAAGATTTTATGTATTAAACATCAACATATTTTTAAAGTCTATTGATTATTAGTGTTAGATTATGTAGATAATCCGCCATACAAGTCCCCGTGTAAGTTGCGAGTAGAGAATCGATAACGTATTAGAGCGAGCGCATTAATATAAACCCAGCTGCACTACTGTCAGAGCTGCTGTTATAGAAAACTAATCAACACCTTCTGACCAATCAGAGACCAGAATTCAACAGCGCTGTGGCTATATTTAGGCTACAGGCTTGTATAACTGAAATATCAGTTATATGATATGTCAAGATATCCAACATGCACAATTATAGCATTGTGTATTCATTAAGACTAGAACTGGACAGATATTATATTATCGTCACATGCCGTATAAACACAGCAAACTATTTTTATCTGTCTATTAGAGAGACAACCGTGATGTCAACACGGATCACTGACGTGAGTGGAAAGGTTAGATGACACACACACACATACATGACACACTGATGAATCACACATCCGCGGTGACTCGCAGTCCCCGTCCTGCTGATGAGGTGTGTGTGTGGTCTGATGGTCACGCCGTAGTTATTTAGTGTGATAATGGCGTTTGATTGGACATGACACAAACACCATTGTCACACTCCATAGCTGCGGAGAGAGAGAGAGAGATAGAGAGAGAGAGGAGACACAAACAAACAAATGGCCTAGAGAGAGAGAGAGAGAGAGAGAGAGAGAGAGTTAAACTGACAGTTAAATTAGACATCCAATATACAACATACAATTATTTGTATTTTAATGAGCATCATGATACCACAGCGTTGTTGTTTTCTGGATTCTGATTGGTCAGAAGGTGTTGATTAATTTTCTCTAACAGCAGCTCTGACAGTAGTGCAGCTGCCAATCACAGGTTTATATACTAATGCGCTGGTTCTAATACGTTTCTATAGTAACAGCTCATTCACAGGGCGAACACTCCACTAATAATAAACGGATTAAAAACTGAAGGAGTCTCCAGTGTCAGAGGTAAAGCTGTAACTTTTAGTTACCTGGCATCCCGAGGACAGAGGAATTTACATTTTGTGGTTTCTCTGTAACATGACAAAGCTGTGTTTTTGTGTCTTATTAACGTGAAGAGAGAGAAAAAAGTGAGGGAACGACTGTTTATAGCTGCTATAACGTAAGTGAGAACAGGAATTAGCTTGTTTTGCAGACTTTCCGCAACATGAAATGTAAAAACAAATGCGTAAAAAGTATAATGTTTGACCTTTAATAAATAAAAATAGCAATTGTTGGTAAATTGCTGTGGTATAAGAGGAATAAAACACTTGCGCTTGTAGGAAGGTAATCAACCTCAGGGTGGGAACAGTAACATCGCACCACACCGTAGCAGCTCCACACACAGTCCACACGTTATTCATTACTTAACCGACTGTGTGACGGAGCTCTACAGGTCACTGTTTTTTTTTTGTTTTTTTTTGTTTTTTTTTAACACTTCAGATTTTTTAGCCTGAGAAAAGTAGCTTGAGGAAAATGATGTGAATTAGTCCTTAAATTAGACTTACATTGCTTACATTTGACCTTTTATGAAATTTTGAACATGAAACATGAAATTTCGAAAATCAATGCAACATGATCTGAAAATTATAAAACAGACGGATAAACTAAATCCATATTTTTCTCATTATATTGTAACAACCTTCCCACAGAAATATCTACCAAGTGTTTTTTTTTTCTTTTTTTTACAAAATCTTGTAAATGTTAACATATTTTTAGAACTCATATCAAGTCAAGACAAGTTTCTCTCCTATCGAGAAACGTACTGAATCTTGCTAAGAGATTTATAAATTAATAAAATATTGATGATCACATTTCAACCCACCTCCGGATCCGGTTATAAAGATGGCCGTCATCAAGCTTTCAGGACTCCACAGCATGTCTGTGATCACTAAATAACAAAACTAACACTGCCATATTGTTAAAAAAAACAAAAAAAGCAAAACAAAACCAAAAACAAAAAGGCCATGACCTTGTGTATCATTTACAAATTCCAGCAGACTTTACTATCATCCCTACACCAGCGATCTTCCGTGCGCTCGGAGGAAACAGCAGCAGTTCATTTGGACAATACGAGCTAAGTTCAGGTCAGTCCGCTGCCTTCTGCTCCTCTTTATGTGGCCTCCGATCCGAGGCTTTTAGTCAAACAGTAAATGGAAGTGAGAGATAAGCTCTGAGCGCTATTGATCAGCTCTCAACGTGGAGTGCAGGTCACTCACCCAAAAACCCCAACCGCCAGGACAGGAAGAAAAAAAAAAGAAAAAAAAAAGAGAGAGAGGACCTTCCGACATCGCTCAGAGTCACTACTTGCACATTACTCAAGTCTACTACAACAAACATTCACTACAAGCTAATGCTAACGGACTAGCATTCGGTACTAACACGCAAACCCAGCCCTGAAATACTGACATGCACTTCTCACCTATCCTACCTGACTTACACTAACATCTATTACTAGCATACATACTGACGCTAAAATACTAACACAGACTCTTAAAATACAAAATATTACATGTCCACTGGAAATACACACTACAAACATGCACAGAAAAATCCATTACTAAATTGTTAACCATATTAACATGTACTACCAACATACTAATTAACCCTAACTTACTAATAACCACAAGCAATACACTAACTTCCATTACTAGCATCCTAAACGTCTCTAACTTACTAACATCCACTAGTAATATATACTACCATACTATACTATAGCCTTAACCAATGGCAACTACTAAGACAAACTACTAACTTACAAATGATTACTACTAACACACTAACAAGGGATAATGTACTAATAAGCCATACACTACTACACTAACATACACTAAACTTTAATCAGCCTTAACTAATACCAACTACTACGATAAACTTACATATGAACACTTACTACGAACATACTAACCAGCCTGAACATACTAATGTCAACCAGTAATATGCACTAACTTATTAAAATACTAACTAGTATAGTATATATTACCATCACAGTAAAGTGCACTATTAGCATTATAACTATCACTAGCATAATAAAGTCCATTACTATTAGCATTCGAAACATTACTAGCATAAATTACTAAAGTGTGCTACTAAAATACTAAACAGCCCTAAAATATTAACATGCACTACTAACACAACTAACAACCTAACAACCTCTAGTAATAGCATTCAAACTAGCCCTAACATACTAGCATCCACGGCTAACACCTCCTACTAACACGCTAACCAGCCCAAACGTGCTAATATTCCACTGGTGACATACCTACTAACTACTACTAGCATAATAAACAAGCTGTTACAGGAAAATAATCAACGACGGGGTGGTGTGATCAATCTGAGTTACTGTTAGCAACCTGGAGTTGCTTATTTTCCTATAAAAGCACATCCTGCAGTCTTTTATTCATCTTATAACACAGCAAGTTGATGAGTACAAGTTTTATTAATTAAAGAATGATACAAATTTTTTATCCATTTATAGTTACACTTAATGTAATGTAACTAATGATGGCTTAAAACTAAAAACTGATAAACAAGCAGACATTAAATTGTTTTTAGCTAAAGTCTGAGGTTGTGGTTTTGCTGGACTAAAGTTCTTAGTGGAAAATTACAAATTAAATGAATTTTGCACCGTAATTTCGCAGAAGTCTGATCCGTGCACCCTGACCGACCCGCTCGCCGTGTTACTACATTTGGGCCTCTTTTTCCCTGAAATTTTCCTGAGGTTTGTTTCAGAGCTTTTGAGAGAGTTGGCGCTGGAAATGTTTGAGCGTCTGATAAAATGTCCTGAGCAGCTTTTATTTGCTCGTCCTTGAAACTGATAACCGGCTGAGTGTCTGTGTGAACGAACTGAGTTCCCTTCACCTCTCTCTCACACACACACACACACACACCGATCAGCCATAACATTAAAACCACCTGCCTAATATTGTGTAGTTCCTCCTTGTGCCACTACACAGCTGTGACCCGTCGAGGCCTGGACTCCACAAGACCTCTGAAGGTGTGTGTGGTCTCTGGCACCAAGACGTTAGCAGCAGATCCTTTAAGTCCTGTAAGTTGTGAGGTGGGGCCTCCATAGATCGGACTTGTTTGTCCAGCACGTCCCACAGATGCTCGATCGGATTGAGATCTGGGGAATCTGGAGGCCAAGTCAACACCTTGAACTCTTTATCATGTTCCTCAAACCATTCCTGAACAATTTTTGCAGTGTGTCAGGGAGCATTAACCTGCTGAAAGAGGCCACTGCCATTAGGCAATACTGTTGCCATGAAGGGGTGTAACTCGGTCTGCAACAGTGTTTAGGTAGGTGGTACGTGTCAAAGTAACATCCACATGAAGGCCAGGACCCGAGGTTTCCCGGCAGAACATTGTCCAGAGCATCTCACTGCCTCCACCAGCTTGCCTTCTTCCCATAGTGCATCCTGGTGTCATCTCTTCCCCAGGTAAGTGACGCACACGCACCCGGCCGTCCACATGATGTAAAAGAAAATGTGATTCATCAGACCAGGCCGCCTTCTTCCATTGCTCCATGGTCCAGTTCTGATGCTCACGTGCTCATTGTAGGAGCTTTCGGTGGTCTGCAGCAACACAACAACCACTCCTTTCTATCAGAGCCAACATTACCTACAAACGGGCCTTCACTCCCCACACACATCAATGATCCTTGGGAGCCATGATCCTGTCACTGGGTCACCGGTTGTCCTTCCTTGGACCAATTTTCGTAGGTACTAACCACTGCACACCGGGAACACCCCACAACACCTGCTGTTTGGAGATGCTCTGACCCAGTCGTCTAACCAGCACAATTTGGCCCTCGTCAAAGTCGCTCAGATCCTTACACTTTCCCATTTTTCCTGCTTCCAACACATTAACATTTTATATATATATATATATATATATATATATATATATATATATATATATATATATATATATATATATCTCAGATGTGTATAGGCCTTGAGACCTTTAAAAGCAAAAAGATTTTATGATTGAAGTCTGTGTGGATAATTAAGATCATAAAAAAATATATAGAGAGAAAAAAACTTTTAAAAATGTAGAAATATAAAGAAAGTATAAAGAGTACACACTCCTTTGGGTGACATTTTTATTTAAAAAAAAAAAAGGATGAAGGGATGACAAAATGAGTGCTCGGTCCACTTACACACACACACACACACACACACACACACACACGCTTACCTTAACCTCATTAAAAAAAAAGCCAAACATCTCGACAGGGGCGAGACGGTCATGCCGTTATCACACACCCATGCGACTGACATGACCTCTGACCTGCTCAGGGCTGATCTGTCGAATGTGGGGTAAGAGCACAACTCAACCTGACACAAGCAGACCTACACCACATTTACCCCATCAGTTAAAGCTAGAAAGCTAACATACATTAACATCCATTTCATTCGTAGTTCGATGACTGAGATGCCATTTACTCGACACTGGTATCACGCTTACAGGCCTGTAGAGTAAAGTTTCCTTCAGAACAACGGACATGCACGTTTAATACATTAATTAAACCTACAAAACCTACAGCACTCACAAAACTCCATTTTACCTGCAAATATAATCATTAAAATACGTCAGAATTCTTATTTTTTTTACATTAATGCATGAATCAGTTTCAAATCTCACACCTGAAATTTCCACGAGTTGTCCGTAGTTTATGAAAAAGGTACGTTAGTGACTGTTACCTGAACACATTCACCCGTATGAAATGTTCAGAATATTCCACACGTCAACAGGAAGTTGCATCATCTGAGTGTCCTGAATGATCACGAGAAGAAGGAGAAGAGGTTCTCTCTTTTAATTTTTCCCCCTTTATTTTTCTTTATGTGAATATTGTGATGTTGACTGACGAGGCCACTTTGAACATTGAACCCTGTTACCCAAGTAAACGATCAATTTATAAAATTTGTTTTCAAATATTATGGAAATTATTACAATGTCCTTCATGCTATTAGCATGGATGCTAGTCAGCCACATTTTGTTTTTAATTTTATGCATTTGCTAATTCAAACATGACCATTAGTCATTGAAGAGCACATCTCTAACGGTTAAATGTGTGTCTTCTTAGATTCAATCCTGGAAAATGATTTAGAAAATGAAAGTTTTAAGGGCTAAATGGCGCTCTGATCCTGGAATAACTTCCGCACTCTTTTCTTTTTTTGGAAAACTGTGATATAATTAATCTAAATGTATGCAAAATTCCCAACCACCCAAACCTGCAAATTATTTCCGAAAATAAAAAAAAAGCTTAAAAAGTGAATCTAAGAGCCATTTCATTGAAACTTCATTCTTTTCTCTGGGTGAAGGTTGGGTTACTTTTTATTACACACAGCACTGTCTCCACTCTGACCTGCTGTTTAACATGGAAATCAAACATTACTTAAAAAAAAAAAGAAAAAAAGCTGTCCCAGAGTGTTTGATGGGAAGTGTTTACTGTAGCCCGAGTTTCTGATACAGTATTGATCAGTGAAAAGGAATTACACCACTACTTCAAACTTATTTTCGCCAAACGAACTAGAAAACTGCACACACACGTAAATCAATAACGTGGACTGGAGTTTGCTCTGTGAAGTTTTCCGTAAAGGAGATGTTTATTAGTGTAATATTTATGGAAGGAGTCTCCAGTGTCAGTGCTTTGTAACAGTCAGAGGTAAAGCCGTAACTAATCTTCAGAACAGAGGAGTTTACGCTTCTTCGCGGTTTCTCGGTAACGACAGTTTACGGCTTCTATAACGAAAGACAGAACAGGAACTAACTTGCCACCACGCTGTAGAAAGATTAAATCACACTCAGTAATGATCCACCTACCAAGTGGCTGCGTATGTTATACACTGAATGTAATAAATAAATCCAGACAGGCATGTAAGAGTTTCATTCCTCAGTTTAATTTGAACCAAGTTATACGAATCGCAAGGGTGAACATTCCCCATCGATACAAAAACAACAGGCTCTACAAAAGAGAGAGAGAGAAAAGAAAGAAAGATAACAATAACATCAGAGATCAGAAATCGGCTGAGCCGCATTGTGAGCGGCAGAAAAGAGAAAGCACAGAAACCAAGAGAAATAAAAGGCTCAGATAAAGTGATTCAGAGAATCTGATTCAGAGAAATCAATTCAGAGAACCTGATTCAGAGAACCTGATTCAGAGAACCTGATTCAGAGAATCTAATTCAGAGAACCTGATTCAGAGAACCTGATTCAGAGAAATCGATTCAGAGAATCTAATTCAGAGAATCTAATTCAGAGAAATCGATTCAGAGAATCTGATTCAGAGAATCTAATTAAGAGAAATCGATTCAGAGAATCTAATTCAGAGAACCTGATTCTGAGGATCTGATTCTGAGAAACTGATTCAAAGAAAATGATTCAGAGAATCCAATTCAGAGAATCCAATTCAGAGAATCCGATTCAGAGAAAATGATTCAGAACCACACCGAGCCTTTCTACAGTCCTGATGCACGTCATTACGACTCTGGGGGTCAAACTGACCCCGGATCAGGTGTTGCGAGGCCGGCGTGAGTGTCTGACAGAAAGCAGATGAGAGAATTGCACCGTGTCGTTTGAGTGCTCGAAACAGAAAAGATATCATAGATATTATAGCAAAGTCACATTCAAGTTAATATTAATAAAAGAGAAAAAAAACGTCGACCCACGAGGCTCGTGAGTGACCGATAAAGTGCCCTTACAGCTTTTAGTGATGTTAGAATGGACATAAATAATAAAAAGGGGGAAAGAAATAAAAGGAAATGTGGCAGAAAGAGAAGTTTAGGTACTAAAAATCTGCAGCAGTCAGAACGTTCACATCTTCTTCATTCATGCTGTTAATACTTACAGAAGCTTTAATACATACAGTGACTCAGTTAAACGTTTGTTTTTTTTTCTTCCTCAATCCTCAAAAAAAAAAAAAAAAAAAAATGTACAAACAGCATAATAATTGTAATAATATTAATATTAATATTAATAATACACTTGTGAAGAAAAGCGTCGTTTACACGGCGTCTCGGTTTTCCCCGGCGCTTCCAGGGGAGCGGGAAAACAGCGTTAATTACTACGTAATCATATCCATAACACGACATCCACGCATGTTCATGCCAGTTTTCTCAGCACTAAAACACACTGATCAGGGAGTCAGCCGTAACCCCATTCCAGCTCGGCCAGCTCGCCATGCAGCATTCGTTTAGTTCTTTATTTGTTTTTTTTGTTTTTTTTTTTAACCTAAAATTGTAAACCACGTACATTATTGATACAAACGCCAACGTGATGAGATCATCCGGATAATAACTGATAAAAATCTAAAAATGATGATTACTGTTCCTTCTGTGTTTTGAAAGAAAAAAAAAAAAAGAACGATTAAAAAAAATCCCCAGCGTGGAAGAAAAGAAGAGCGAAGGAGGCGTGAGGAGGAAGAGGAGGAAGAGGAGGAGTGGCTCTTCGTCGCTCTTCGTCATCTAAGGTAATCTGGTGTTTATAAGACCTGATATGGGTTTACCGATTACTGCACCTTCACTACCCATAATCCTTTGTGAATAGGTGTGGAAGAAGAAAGACAGAGACAGAGAGAGAGAGAGAGAGAGAGAGAGAGAGAGAGAGAGAGAGAGAGAGAGAGAGAAAATAGGAAAAAAAAAATCAATCGTCTGAGAGCAAGAAAGATGGAGGGATTGAAACAAGAGTGGACAGTTAACACGAAAATAAAGACAGAAAACAGAGGCATGAAAGATGGAGGGATGAAGGAAAGTGCAAAAGTAAAAGCACCCCAGAGACTAAGAGCGAGAGAGTGAGTGAGTGAGTGAGAAAGAGAGAGAGTTAAAGGACTGTGCTGTAGTGTAGCGTAAAGTCTCAGATCAGTCTCAAGGTGTGGTCTCTCTCTCACACACACACACACACACACACACACACACACACACAACTGATAAAAGGCTCCAGGCCTCGACTGTGTGTGTGTGCGCGCGCTCTGTTGTGTGTATATCTATGTTGCAGTGTGTGTGTGTGTGTGTGTCTATGCTGCACTGTGTGTGTGTGTGTGTGTGTGTGTGTGTGTGTGTGTGTGTGTATCTAGTCGACTCCCTCGAAGCCCTGTGCGTTCTCCACAGCCATCAGCAGCTTCTCCCTCAGATCATCGAATGACTCGTACGCCGGCAGATCCAAACGGTTAAAACTGCACACGAGACACAACAATAATAATAATATTTAATAATAATAATAATAATATTAAACACAATAGCTAGATGAATAAGTGCTATGAGAAACACTGATGCGTTCGATCATAAAGCGAAAACGGCACCATGTTTAACGTAAAGACGTCCGCGCACGATGCGTTCATTTGTTTTCCGTTATTAATATGTGAAAAGAGAAAGATAAATACACAGTCTCCAAAGCGCTCAATACAACTTATTTATTCCTTATTTATGCGCTAATTTCCTTAAAAACTGCACAGCGTGAACCTCAGACTACTGATGTGTTTTTTAAAAGCAGCGCTGCCGCACCAAACACTGACTTTATTTACTTTAGTACGGGTTCCTTCTCTTTATAGTATTTTTTAAAATGCAAAAATGTTTAATTTCATTATTTTTGAAGGCATTACTTTGCACGTGCCTAAGACTTTTGCACAGTACTGTGTGTGTGTGTGTGTGTGTGTGTGTGTGTTCATATACATATTAATCATAAACACAGAGCACACAGGTTAAAAAAAGGAGATCATTTCTCTAACATATGCCAAAATGCAGTGAAACCCCCCTGTGGTAACTGTCATGGTAAATTCCAGCCTATATGTATTAAGGGAGAGTGGACCGTACCATGTGTGTGCACGGGGGAGTTTGTCTGGAGTCCCCCACTGCTCGATGGTAAACAACTGCGGCCCGTTCGAACCTGCAACACACACACACACACACACACACACACACACACACACACACCAGGACTGAGCATAAAACACACATACACAGCACGAAGGTGAATTTTTTAAAATATGTTAAACTTGATATTTTTTGTGTTCTAAAGTTTAAATGAACATTTTCTTCATTTTGCCCTTTTTCCCCTGCACTTCAGGCGAAACACAGATATTGTTAAGTCAATATTTGTTCCTCATGCTCCCATTTCTCAGTGTTTGATCTGAGGTTATCTGGGGTTTTGGACTGTTCCATTACTTTCACAGGGTTAATATGACAGAACACAGTGACTCTGAAAGTTCACAGTTTTTTGAGGACGTCTCAGATCAAAAATATTAAATAATAAAGTATGTTTTAAGGAAATTAAGGTTTCTTAAGGTACCTAAAGTACCTCGTGTGAACCGAGAGTATCGCAGGGCACTGCGGTTTATTTTATAGAACATCATATTTATCTCCCTGTCACCCCCCAAACCCTACACAGGTGGTACAGTCCAAGAAGGTAAAGGAGACCAAAGCTCCAAGAAGTACTAATTATTTCTAAATAAGTTTTTTTTTTTTTTTTTTTGCTTTGCGAGAGAAAAGACCAAGTGGCGTGTGACTGAAATCACATTCTTTTGCATCTTTTATTCTATATTTTTGTACTTAATAATTTAAGAAATTTAAGAAATACTGACATACAGCATTTCGTGCATTCTGCATCTTTTAGCTGTGTGTGTGTGTGTGTGTGTGTGTGTGTGTGTGTGTGTGTGTGTGTGTGTGTGTGTGTGTGTTTTATCTCACCATACAGCTCGGCGAAGCCATTCATAGGAACTCTGGACGTTCCCGTGACAAACTGCAGCAGCCGGATCCTCTTCTCGGCATCCATCAACAACACGGCCTACACACACACACACACACACACACACACACACACACACACACACACACACACACACAGAGACACACAGAGACACAGACACAACAATTTATAGAAGTATATATACGCACGTGGCTGTTTCTCTTTCTGCTGTTTATTTAAATTGGAGAAATTGATAATTACATCAGTAATTGTATTTTTTTTAGTAATAATCAGTAATAATCCGATCACTACAGCCGTTTCAATCCAAAAAATATTACTCGTATTTAAAACTACTGTGTGTAGCTCGTGATTTTTTTTGTTACAAAAGAATAATTATTGAGTCCAAAAAAATACTTTATGAGAAGCCACACATGAAAGACGTCTGACTCCATGGCGACTGGCAGCCAATCAGGACAGAGACGGGGGAGTGAGACTGTGAGAGAGTCAATCTAATCAATCTGGAAAATGACGTTTCAGGAGTTTATTGAGTTTCTTTTCTTGTTTGTTTTTTTCAAATTTGGTGGAAAGTGAGTAAATGATGGCTGATTTATCCTCTCTGTGGAATCTGTGGCACTGTCCAGTAGCCAAGCTATTTCAGCTAATGAGATAACGGTAGCTGGAGAGTAGATACCTAGTTGTGTTTGGTTTTTGTGTGTGTGTGTGTGTGTGTGTGTGTGTGTGTGTGTGTGTGTGTGTGCTGATAACGAAGTTCTGATGTGGTTCTTTCATCAGAGCAAACACACAACATGAACATTACATCAAAAAGACTTTGATCATCAGAGAACACACACACACACGCACACACACGCACGCACGCACACACGCACGCACACACGCACACACACATATATATAAAACCTACCTTCCAGAACCACTGGATGACGGGGTGATTTGGACAGTAGCCGTTTTTATACACGGTGTGTTGTCTCCAGTCGTTAACATCCACATCACCCAGACCACACATCAGCAACTACACAACAACACACAACACCGTTAAGATATTACACACACACGTGTGTGTATGTGTGTGTGTGTGTGTGTGTCATTACCTCCAACTCGTTCTCATCAAAGATCTTAATTAAGTCGATGAGAATCAGTTCTGTGAATCCCTGCAAGATAAAAACATCATCAGCTCGCGATCAGCGCTCCCTTTTCCTGCTCATGATCCTGCGCCCTCGAACACTTTCCTTTTCCTTTTATTTCCTTTCTGTCGCTTCTTCCCCGCGCAAGTTTTCTCTTCCTTTTTTCTTGCCATTTCTTTCTTTACTGTTTTCTCGATTATATCTTTTTTTTCTTTTCTGTCTATTTTCCTTTTTATTTCTTTCTTCACTCTGTGTATATTCTTTTATTTCTTTCTTTTTCATCCTTCCTTCCTTCTTTCAAGCATTGAAACAGAAATGGAGCGCAGGGCAGGATTATTAAACACGCACACACACTGACACCTAGTGGTGAGATCTGGTGGTGCAGAGAGCAGTGACGTTCATTACCTCCATGAAGGCGTTCATCTGTTTCTGCACCCTGTTCACAAACCGCCACTGTATGACCAAACTGAGAGAGAGAGACAGCAGAGAGAGAGAGAGAGAGAGACAGCAGAGAGAGAGAGAGAGAGAGAGAGAGACAGCAGAGAGAGAGAGAGAGAGACAAAAGAGAGAGAGACAGCAAAGATAGAGACAACAGAGAGAGAGACAGCAGAGACAACAGACAGACAGAGAGAGAGACAACAGAGAGAGAGAGAGGGGGAGAGAGAGAGAGAGAACGGAGGGAGAGAGAGAGAGAGAGAGAGAGACAGCAGAGAGAGAGAGAGACAAAAGAGAGAGAGACAGCA
>CM040989.1:23879021-23882142 GCA_022985145.1 Pangasius djambal | reverse complement strand
AGAGGGGGAGAGAGAGAGAGAGACAACGGAGGGAGAGAGAGAGAGAGAGAGACAGACAGCAGAGAGAGAGAGAGAGACAGCAGAGAGAGAGAGAGAGACAACAGAGGGAGAGGGAGAGAGAAAACAGAGAGAGAAAACAGAGAGACATCAGAGATAAAGAGAGACAACAGAGAGACAGAGAGAGAGAGAGGGGTGAGAGAGAGAGGGAGAGAGAAAACAGAGACAACAGAGAGAGAAAACAGAGAGAGACATCAGAGATAAAGAGAGACAACGGAGAGAGAGAGAGACAACGGAGAGAGAGACAGCAGACACAACAGACAGACAGAGAGAGAGACAACAGAGAGAGAGAGAGAGAGGGATAGAGAGAGAAGTTTACATTGTTTAGAATGTCGTAAGATTAAACACACATGTAAGTAACTTTGTACATTTGGTTTGTTAAATTTAAACAAATATTTTATTCGAAATTTAAACTGCACATTGACTGGAACGTAAAAATGTGTGTGATGTCATCATAATCCCATCCTGTCTTTATTCACATCCCGATTCTCACACCTCAGACACGGACACAGCCATGTTTCCTCACGCACAGACTGAAACTTCAGAATCGGCTCGGAGACTGAACGCGACTTACTCGATATACTCCTTCTTGTTGTCATTGGTGACGACCATATCAGAACCGCTCGGCTTCAGGTCCACTTGGTATGTCTGCAGGGGAAAAAAGTCAAATCCATCCATCAATCAATCAATCAATCAATCAATCAATCAATCACATGATCAGGTTTATACTTCTCACCAATTTATTATTTTTTTATTTCAGCGTCTTCGTACAACTTTAAAGTCACAGAAAACTACAAAATGTCCGTAATTTTAAGGTAAAGTCATTTCAAGGGAATTTGATCAGAAGATTAAAGTGTGAAAGAGTTTGTTTTTTTCTGTCACGTTTAACACTTGACTGTTAAATGTTATTGTGTCATCAGATATAACAGCCAATCAGGTAGCAATATGCAAATGCTGGGTGTCAACATAACATGGATTTCTTAACACTTCTCTGCTTTTCGTTTCCTCCACTGCGATAGAGGGATTAGAGAGAGAGAGCGAGCGGTACGAGTGGCGTGTACCACGACTATGAGGTACGAGAACGTCTGGTGCTGGAGGTCCTTCAGGAAAGTGACGGGGTTTAACGTGGAAGAAACGATCAAAGCATCACGACGAGGTGAACGTCTGCTACCTGTCCGAAGTTGTCCTCGTCGATACAGAAGCGCAGGTCCAGCTCCGTCGGGTCGTTCTCCAAAATCCACTTCAGTGAGTTGTAGTATTCACTGTCCTACACACACACACACACACACACACACACACACACACACACACACACACACACACATCATAATAAACACTAACAGCCAGGAACAAAATCTGCTTTGATTTCATTAAGAAACAGAAGCAAGTCCCAGAAGAACTGCACGAAAAGTTTCAGATGATTTTCTTATAAAACTTCAGGAGAGCTACATGAACCAGATTGATTTTCCCTCCGTCCCTCCGTCCCTCCCTTCCTTCCTCCCTCCCTTCCTCCCTCCCTCAGACTGGGCATGTAGATTCTACTCATTTCTAGAATTTTAAATATATCTACCATTAGCTTTTTAAAATGTATTTTAGCTTGTGTTAGTAATTTTAGATCTGAGGACAGATTGACCTAAAAAAGAATCTTTTAATTTTAGATTTATATTGATTTTTCAATAATTTATTCACAGAGGATAAAAATGCTGGTTTGTGGAAGAATCTTTGCGGTGAAAAACAGCAATTATTTTGTTTATTGTGGAATATTAGCATCAGCAGTAGCATATTAGTCTTGTGTGAATAATCTTGTGTACCTTTACTTTTTAAAGGTAAATACATTTTATATCATGATACAAAGACTCGAAAATTTGCAATATTAGGCGAGATTAGGTGTTTATATTATGCTCCGTCTTGGAAAAAGCACTGTTAATGTTTATTCCGGTTTTACTTCATTTTTATTGCTCACGGGAGAATTATCTGGCTGTGCTGGGCGCTTGCTGATTTCAAACGGAGATGGGGGCGGAGTGAAGAGGCATTGGGGAGTGTCTATAAAATGACTGACAGGAGGCACATGCAAACACAAACAAGCTTTCTGGACCTTAAGGCAGTTTTCCAAACGGGTTTCCTCAGCCACGTAATACACTCGTTCTAATGCCGTAGGAAATACAAATGACTACTGCACCTTTAAAGAGCAAAAATGGTTGAAATGGGAGGAGAGGAACGTACCACTGACTCCATGTCGTTCAGCGTGATGGGTTTTCCCAGCATCATCTTATAAAAAGGTCGGATGAAGAAACCTGTGAGATGAAACGCACCAAGAGCAAGATGAGCGTTCGGAGGACAGGTTGTAAGAGTGTCAGCACGGCTAGTTCAATTCTTTGAATGAAAAGAAAGAAAGAAAAAGTCTATCCAACATGCAGGTCTGACATTAGCTACAGCGGTGTTGCGTATCAATAACCTTACAGCCCTCTCCGATGGTTTTTAACGTACCGTCCAGCAGCTTGCCGTGATACACCGCCATGCCCGCTACGCGCCCGATGAACTTGAAGTACGAGAGATGATCCTCGTTACACAACCCTGAGTTTGGATTAATCTGGAGTGTGTAGTTATCTCTGCACATTAATAACACAAACACAACACGGTTAAACGGGTCACGGTAGCAAAAACACACTTTAAAGCGTCAGTCTGTAAAATTTACTGTCAAGTATTTCTCGATCTTAAACAGTAACAGTTTTATAAGAAAATGTGAAGTATTTCTATGCGCTGGATCTTGCTGGCTATTTCATATCAGGCTTATGTTAATATCTATTTTTCTGGCCCTGAAATTAGCTCCGCCCACAGCTGGAACATAACTGTACAGCTCCACCCCATAAGTACTTTCAACCGAGAAGGGTGTGAGCTTATCAGCGTTTTCACTGCAACTGCAATTCAAATTACAGCCACCAAGGGGAGACATTACACACCGCTGCTTTAATTCAATACAGAAATGCCTCGAAACACTGGAAAACCTTTTAAATCTAAATCTAAAGCGCTTTATAAATACATGCATTTGTATTTTATTATTATT
>CM040989.1:23869021-23871521 GCA_022985145.1 Pangasius djambal | reverse complement strand
ACTCGTGACGGGGAGATAATGGCATGGAAATCTGTTATGACGTTAAAAAAAACAGAGTAAATCGATGGAAATTTGGTTAAATGGTCTGGAACGGATGAGGCAGGAAAACAGCAAAGATGGCTGGGGATTAAATTAGAGTTGTGTATCAAACACGATCAATAAAAAAAAAAAATCAGAGGATAAGATAATGCAATCTGAATTCAGCATGGTACCGTCACTGGAGCGAGTAAAGTGGAACTTGAGAAGCATTACAGCTGTTATTTTATTTTTTATATTTAAATCAGCTTGTGAATAAGAACCATTTCTTTGCATTTATTATTTATTTTGGATTATTAATGGATTGTTGATCCAGACGCTGTACGGATTTTTCCGAAAGACTCTCGCGCCATGATAAAAGGAATAAAGTGGTGGATTAATAATATTAATAATAATAATAATAATAATAATAATAATAATAAGTGCCCTGCTAGATTATTTTTATATTCTTTAATTGTGTGTGTTTGTGTTTAGGAGTTTAAGAGGCCGGCCCTTTATTCATTTCCCGGTTCTGCACTGCATCCTGTTCATTTCGGTGGGGTTTAACCCTTACCCACAATGCCGTTCGATGACCTGCTGAAAGTGGTGCATTGGGATTTAGCCCTCGGTTAATTTCTACCAAAAAAGAGTGATGCAGCGGCGCTTTATTTATTCCAGCAGATAACAGCAGATCAGATAGAACAGAATTCAGGAGAATGTTTTATAATTCTGAGTGACTCATATTCCAGGAAATATGGTAACAGAGGATCGGTATAAAAGACAGGAAACAAAAGGACAGAAAAAACACTATGGGAAAGGGATTTGAGGGGACAGTAAGGGCTGGTCAGACGGAGGGATGGATGGATAGATCCCTGGATGGACAGACGGATGAGTCTCACCTCTGGAGGAGTGGACAGAGTGACGGTGGGGGAACTAAGGCTACGAGGTCGGCGCATTTGGGGTTCACTAAGATGGCCGCCGGATGAAGGTGTAGTAGCTACAGCGCCTCCTACAGCTCCTGCAGGAGTACTCACTCCATCTTCAGTGTGCTAGCAGAGGGAAACGAGGAGGGGGTTAACAGGAGCAACACAGAGAGAGAGAGAGAGAGAGAGAGAGAGAGAGAGAGAGAGAAACAGACAGACACAGACAAACAGAGACACAAACTGACGGATACACAGACAGAGAGACAGAAACACACACAGACATTTGGATAAACGGACAGACAGATAAACAGAATCAAAGGCTCCCACACAGACAGACAGACAGACACAGAGAGAGACAGACAGTTACAGAGACACAGAGAGAGAGAGAGAGAGACAGACAGTTACAGAGAGAGAGAGAGAGAGAGAGAGAGAGAGAGAGAGAGAGACAGACACAGAGAGAGACAGACAGATACAAAGACACAGAGAGACAGACGGAGAGACAGACAGAGAGACAGACGGAGACAGAGACAGGGTCACAGACAGGCAGAGACACAGAAAAATACACAGACAGAAGATTGTGAGATGGACAAACACACATATAGAAAGACAGACACAGAAATACAGAAAGACAGACAGACGGGCAGACAGACGGGCAGACAGACGGGCAGACAGACGGGCAGACAGACGGTGTGCTGTACCTGCAGAATAGGGCGTGTCCACGTCGTGCTGCGGTTGTTGTGATTGACGTAATACGTTCGGCCCTTAGCGTCTTTTCTCTCCTCCCAACCTGAGGGCAGGGACTGAAACACACACACACACACACACACACCCACACACACACACACACACCCACACACACACACAGCACCTTAAACAGATGAACTTAACTCATGTTGGAGGTTCAGGAGCCACTGAAGCTGAGCTGTCACGGATGAGATCGGGGGAAATGAAGAGCTGATACAGAGACACACACATACATAATACACACACACACACACACACACACACACACACACGACTCCGCTGCCTGGCCACCTGAGTTACAGATTCACGTTCATTATAAGCAGTGGTGAGTGAAGGTCATGATTGCGTTAGATCCTGAAGTGCAATATTTAAATAAAAAAAACCTGAATCACCGCCTAAAAGCCACACACACACCAATAAAATAAAAAAATCAACAACAACAACAACATAAAACATGAAGATGGGGCGTGACGGTAAAACAGCCCGCCAGTACACACATCATCACCATGACAACATGTGAAACTTAAAAGTGTAATAAAATACAAAAAAAAATAAATAAATAAAGGAAACCAGAAGAGTGTGTGACAGAGCGAGGAGGAAGAGGAAGAGGAAGAGGAGGAAGAGTGTATTACCATGGGCTGTTCTAGGCCTGTGACCGTTTGGGCTCGGGTTCGTCTGGACTGCGACGTCTGCTGACACACAACAGCTCAGTTACACGACAGAGGTATCATGGGTAAGTAAGAGAGAAAGAGAGAGAGAGAGAGAGAGAGAGAGAGAGAGGGAGAGAGTGAGTGTGTGTGTGTGTGTGTGTGTGTGTG
>CM040989.1:23858802-23868921 GCA_022985145.1 Pangasius djambal | reverse complement strand
AAAAAAAAAAAAAAAAAAAAAAAAAAAAAAAAAAAAAAAAAAAAAAAAAAAAAAAAAAAAAAAAAAAAAAAAAAAAAAAAAAAAAAAAAAAAAAAAAAAAAAAAAAAAAAAAAAAAAAAAAAAAAACAGCCACACAGACGATACAAAATCCACAGAATACAAACCAGACACAAACATCAGCTTAGACCTTCAGTATCAGGATCATGAGGAGTAAAGAAGAACGGGAAGAAGAAGGAGAAAGAGGAAAAAGAAGGAAATGGAGGAACGGAAGAAAAAAGGAAGGAAGAAAAGGAAAGAGAAATGCAGGAGGAAACAAGAGAAAGAAGAAGAAGAAGAAGAAGAAGAAGAAGAAGAAGAAGAAATGGATGTGGAAGATTAAGAGGCAGAATAAATGGAAAAGGAAGAACATGAGAAAGATGAAGAAGGATAAGAAAGAAGATGAAGAAGTGGAAGAGAAAGGGATAGAGGAATAAGAAAAAGAGGCTGAAGAGGATGAAGAAAGAGGAGGAGGAGGAGCAGGAGGAGATGAAGAAGAAGAAGAAGTAGAAGAAATGGATGTGGAAGATTAAGAGGAAGAATAAATGGAAAAGGAAGAACATGAGAAAGATGAAGAAGGATAAGAAAGAAGACGAAGAAGTGGAAGAGAAAGGGATAGAGGAGTAAGAAAAAGAGGCAGAAGAGGATGAAGAAAGAGGAGGAGGAGAAGAAGAACATGAGAAAGAAGGAGAAGAAGAAGACATGGAAGAGAAAGAGAGAGGAAGAAGAGAATGAAGAAGAAGAAGAGTATTTTCTCACACTACAGTTCCGAGTTAACGTAAGCTCAGTTCCCGTCAGTACGGTGAGATTCTGTTTAATGAGAATCAGTGAGTGACTTATAAACGTTTAACGGCTGATTAATGCTAACAGGTTTGTTTACATTCATCCTAGATGAGGAATCTGCATTTACTAGCATAGCAACTAGCTAAAAATAAATAAATAAATAAATAAATAAATAAAAAACGTAGCCAGTCGGAATACCGTTACAAACTCGTACGAAAGCCGTCTGCGTGCATTTCTGTCAAACGGCGTCGCTCTGTCAGGCGCACACGAACCAACTCAGATATAAGCTTCATTCATTAGATCAATGATCTAATTAAATTAGTTTAAAAACAAAAACAAGCTGCTGGTCAGCTTTAAAAGTTCTGACACTTTACAAGAGAAGTTCGGAGAATTGAATGGAATTCTGTCGAATTTTGTTTGATATAAAATGCCGGAACTTTGTCTGTGGATTTGCTGTATTTAAAACTCCCACTTGAAGTGAAGCTCATCTTACCTGCTGGCATTGAGGAAGACATTTAGTGTCCAGGACAAGCCTGTGAAAAGCGCCGTGAGCTTCTCCCAACATCCAGAATTCCGACACGACAGAGATTCCGAACAGCCGTTAAGAGCAAATATTCACAAAACTCCGACGTGTGGGAGAAACATCCTCAGTCAACCTCAGGCATGCCAGACTGCGAGCACGCCGACTGACTCATCCGGCGAGTCCGAGCACTTCCACTCCACCTTCAGAGGTGTTTCCGTTTCTACACTCACCCCAAAAAAAACCCCTCCCAGCTAAATAATTCACAGCTAGACTCCGTCAGCCTCAGCCACGCCCCCTGCAGAGAGGTGGAGCTGCTCCGTTTCCACCGAACAGTCAGGAGACGAAGGAAGAGTCAGTCTTGACTGATATCTCACATCGTCGCGTGGAAACACAATCTTTAAAAATAAATCCAACGCCAGTTTCTATCCACATGTCTGAAACTACTGAAAGAACCATGTGAGCTGTTCTTCCTCAGCACAAGGTCACATGACCAGGTCTAATACACATCCAGACATCAGAGTTCACTTCCAGACATGATTTTAATATTTGATGCTTATGAGAAACTAGTAACACACATCCAAACATTACTGACACACACACACACACTCTTTTTCTGATGGTTGTAAAGACAAAATAGCAAATGATGGACACGTATAGGATCGGGAACTTGCTCTCCAGGCCAGCAGGGGACAGTAGTCTGTATTCATTATATAAAAAAATTAAAGATTGTTATAAAAAATTGTCGCCAGCGATGACGTCCAGCATTATGTAGTTTTACTCCGACGTTCGGCCTGAATTTTAAAAATTCGGCTTGATTTTGTCGCAAACACATCATACTACTGCAAGTGAAGACGCAGAAGAAGAAGAAGAAGAAGAAGGCGCTGCTCGTTTACTTTGCTCTCTTTCATTCCTGCTCTCCAGCACCGATTCACTCAACCAATCAGAGAGCTTCGATACGTTCACTGGGCCGAAACGCGGGAACGTTTCAGGACACAGCACAGAAAGTGCAGCCGTAAAAGACTCCGCCCACTTTCACATAAACAACCGCCATCCATTTATTCTCCGCTGGAAACGAGAAGTGTGTGTGTGTGTGTGTGTGTGTGTGTGTGTGTGTGTGTGTGTGTACAGACGCACGGCCAAAAACACACCAATGAAGCATGTTTACTGCTAACAAACCGCTACTGTAGAGCAAGACACGCCCCCTGGGGGTGGGGCATATATACATGTACACACATATACGTCCTACAGAGCATTTCATTGGACGAACACAAGACTAGTGCAGGATAAGTCAGAATACGACTTTTCACAGAAGTGACAATCTCTAAAATTCGAAACGAACATTTCTACAAAAAATAGGTGTCTGTGAGATGAAAGAACAGGGAGAAAAAGCTGTGAAACACAGAGTTTGATTTCAGGAGCATTTTAAACTCCAGTTTCAGGCTTTATTTAGAGCAGTATTTCCAAAAGTAATGATGCACCACGATCAGGCCACATCCAGTTCCACAGGCATGCCATCCTGCATTCCTCTGCTCAGGCCTCGAGGGAAGGAACCACTTTCACACAAAGGAGGGAGGTAATTACACAAATACCAGAATAAACAGTTTCTCCCTATAACAACACACACACACACACACACACACACACACACGTATACACGCACGTGCACACGCACGTATAGACACACGTATACACACACGTGCGCGCGCTCGGATTAAAGCCACTTGTCATGAAGAACAGGAAAAGTGCCACAGAACGTGTGCTTCAGGTTTAACAGAGCTGGCATACTCACAATTATAAAAGAGAGAGAGAGCGAGAGAGAGAGAGAGAGAGAGAGAGAGAGAGCGCAGGTGAGCGAGGGAACAATCTGCACCGTGCAGAGAGGAGTGGAAGAAAGAATGAGGTGTGATGAAAGAAAGAGACGTACCATAGGTGAGGGAGTCTGAGCCTGATCACTCACTCCATCAGTCATACTGGAGGAACGCAACCTGGATGACAGGAGAGAGAGAGAGAGAGAGAGAGAGAGAGAGAGAGAGAGAGAGAGAGAGAGAGAGAGAGAGAGATGGAGAAAGATAGAGTCATAGAAGAGAGAGAGAGAGAGAGACAAAGAGAGTGTGAAAGAGACAGATGAGAAAGAGAGCGAAAGAGAGATGGAGAGAGAGAGAGAGACAGAGATTGAGAAAGAAAGAGAGAGAGAGAGAGAGAGACACACAAACAGAAGAGAGAGAGTGAGTATCAACCGATCTCCTCTGACCATTATACCATTCCCACAACCTCCCTAATAAACGTTCCTTTCTCCATCCATCTTTCCATTCCTCCATCCATATAGCTATCAATTCCTCCACCCATCCTTCCATATATTCATCCCTGTATGTAATCTTCCCTCCATCCAAATCACCGAATCAATCAGTTCCATCCATCAATTTTATCTATCTATCTATCCATCCATCCATCCATCCATCCATCCTTCCATCCATCCATCCTCATCAGGAGTGTTAGCATGAGCCTGCAGTCTGATTAGCCATAAATGCTAAAAGAAACGCAGACAGGTAAACGACGTAAACACTCCTCTCCGCTCCTACGTCACGCTTCACTCGTTAATTTGACTACTGAGCACGAAGTCATGATGAAGGAACGTTTCTCCACGTCATCGGATTTCACTGCCCTAATTAACATTAATTACTCTGATGATTAACGAGGATTATATCCTAATATACACGACGTTTATCGCAACACAGGATTTAGCGTTACGGCGGTTTTGCTAACAGCAGCAACAGAGACCCAATTTATGATTTAAAAAAGAATAATCTATAATAATGTTCCTAAAAAATAGTGACACTTTAGTTTTTAAAAATCAGGATAAATTAATTGGTAAAATATACATTTTACCATGCGTAAAAAATAAAAAAAAAATGTAATTTTAATTTCTACCCATTTACAACTGAGAAAAACAATTCAGCAGGTCAGCGTTAAAAGTAATGGCACCCTATAAGTTCGACTGGAAATTAATGGAACAGACTCTGCACCATTCCCTATCCATCCATCTAAATCAGTCTATATATCCCTCACGTACACACCTCTATCTCCCCTCATCCATCTATCATACTTCTATCTACCTACAGATTCCACCCATCCATCCTTCCGTCTCTCACCCCGGTGTTGTTAGCTCCGCCCATTTCTCCGTTGGTGTTAGGAGTGAGTGACAGCCTCATGCTGATCTCTTCTGAAAACTCTGGAGTGCTGAACTGATGAATGGGCGTGGCAGAGGAGGCGGGGCCAGCCACGGCCTCACTCATCCCCGAGAAATCCTCTTCAGTGATAGGGTCCCAGGACTGGGAGGGGAGGGGCTAATTACAAATTACCCAATAACAAAAGGTATGATTTTTCTATTTTTTCATTCAGTAGTACTGTTAAACATTAACAGAGAAAAAGAATAGAAGAAATATTATAAAATGTACATAATCGATATAAGAACATACATACAGTACACTGCTTTTATAAAAATGATTTATACATAAGGCAGAAACAAGAGGTCAAAGGTCAGTCTCACATCATCGAGCTCTCGGGGGTCGATGTGTTCGTTCTCCAGGTCCTCACTGATATGGCGTCTGGAGCGAAACACTCGGTGCGCTTCCTGGTTGATCTGACGCAGGTGATTATCGCTGTCCGTCTCTGATACCACGTCACTGACAGACAGAGAGACATAGGAAGCAGGAAATGACATCACACCTCTTCCTGAACAATCAGCAGTATTTATCTGACAAAACAAAACATGGAAGGAAATGAAATTTATGTTTTTTTTTTTTACTGAATCTTTTCTTAGACCTTCACTCACTTTATTCATATTTACAAAAACATGCTGCAACCCAAAACACACAGCATGTTTGATTCAGTTCCTGCGGTGAGTCGACTCGGAGTCTAATCACTTTCTCACTGGATTTCAATCTGAAGAAAATCAACAGCACTTCACTCAGACGCCTAAAGAACCGCACCGAGGGGGACAACATCATACCCCGGTTCCACTCAAATGCACTTAAACGTTGCAGAAATGAAAGTACCCTAAAATCCACCTCTGACACGAGGACGAGATCCCGAGTAGCGTAACTACTGACGACGCCACGGACATCAGAAGCGGCACGAACGCTAAGAATGGGGGTGCCAAAACTTTCGACCAGTTCCCTATATACCGTATTAACAGCTGAAGTGTATGAATGGTGTTTAAGCAATGCTGTACCGTTGACTGTGAATTTGACGGAGAGCCCGAGTGAGACAAGTGTAACTGTTCGACAACACAAAGTGGGCGGGGCGAGTTCAGCTTTATGCAAATGAGAAGCAAAGTGACATGGCGAGTACCAATACGTGAGGGAACTGGTGGTGCGCTTGGGTATTGTGTCCCACCCGAGACACGTAATCTGTGTTTCTGGTTCCACATCTACAGAACCGGTCGCTGTGATGTCACCCGTGAAACCATGGCAACCAGCAGTAAACTAAAGACAGGATAGAGATTTGAGCGACGCAGGTAAAGTGTGCGTGCGTGCGTGTGTGTGTGTGTGTGTGTGTGTGTGTGTGTGTGTGTGTGTGTATACATACACTGTGCTGGGTCTTTTCCACTGCGTGGTTCGGTTGTTGTGATTAACGTAATACGTTCGGCCGAGATTATCAACTTTCTCCTCCCAACCTGCCGGCAACGGAGGAAGGAGCTGCTGAGAACGACGAGAACCGCCGTGATCCACCGAGTCCACCTCCCAACCCTGAGAGAGAGAGAGAGAGAGAGAGAGAGAGAGAGAGAGAGAGAGAAAGGGACAAAAAAATACATGGAGATGAAGACAAAAAGATAGACAGATGGGGAGAGAGACAGGGAGAGAGAGAGACACACACAGGAAGTGAGACAGAGAGAGAGAGATCAATACAGAGAGACAGACAGATGGGGAGAGCGAGTGGGAGAAAGAGAGACAGAGAGAGAGAGGCAGAGAGAGAGAGAGAGAGAGAGAGAGGAAGAAAAACAGACATGTAGAGATGAAAATAGAGATAGACGGATGGGGAGAGACAGACAGACAGAGGGAGAGAGAGGGACAGAGAGAGATGGGGAGAGAGACAAAGAGAAAGAGAGTAATGCAGAGACGAGAGAGAGAGAGAGAGAGAGAGAGAGAGAGAGAGAGAAATTAATTAATCATAAATACTAGAAAGTAAGAAATGAAGAAAATGCTGTAAGAGCAAGAAAGTGACAGAGTGAGTAAAAAAAAGAGAGAAAGAAAAGAAAGTACTCACCTCAGCCTCCTCTCTCATCTCGCCGCTCTCCTCCTCCTGAGCACCGTTCTTCGGCAGGTACGCCATCTTCAGCCTCAGATAACCTTTCACCCTCGACTTATGACTGCGCACACACACACACACACACACACACACACACACACACACACAAGCATGAAATGCACTGACCATCAGTGACAGAATGTAAAAAGTATTAAAGCAGCAATCAGTGAAGGGCATAGCTAATTTCAGGGCCAGAAAAAATATAAACAGAAGCCTGAGATAAAGAAAGTAAAGACGTCCATCGTGTTTTAAAATGATATCCTACAATTTTTTAAGAGGTCTTTGAAATGATATGATTATTACAGGTCCAGAAGCACACAAATTACAAACTGCACCTTTAAAATACACACACAAATACTAGCAGATCTTGATTAACAACAACTAAAATTCCTTCGACTAATCTGGGGATGTTCGTTAAACGTTTTAAGAGTTATTTAAAAAGTATATTACAATAAAAACAAAAACAAACAAACAAAAAAAAAGCATAATTAAATATGGCTAAATTTATAGTTCTTTTAGGGGCCCAAGCACTTTAAAGAATAGATCAGATATATCTAATATTTAAAGTTCTACAATGTTGTGAACTTCATCGCTCTTTTAGGGGGCCAAGCACTTTAAAGGAATAAAGCTGCACAAAAGCAGTCGAAAAGGTAAGATGTGTTCGGTGTTTATGTTTACTTCTTCAGTTTCAGACTAGAGCTACAAGGCTAATGTGGCTAACAAACTTACAGCTGCCACCTTTAACTTCAAGATTCTGCACTACTGTTTTTAGCTTCCTTCTGTCCATGTTTTTAGACAACATAAACTGGAGGCTAGAAGCTTGTTTGTAGGTGCAGTCCAAACAGTTTGGTTGATTGACTATATTTTGGGGTAAAGAAAAACCAACAGCAAAAAAGAAAAAAGAAAGCACTGACCTTCTTGGCCTGAGGAGGAAGTCTTTAAAAGTGTACGGCCGCTCCATCGCTGGATCTTCTGTCTGCGAACAAACAAAAAACGCCCCAAAATAAATAAAGAAAGCAACAGCCAGCTCTATCAAAGCTGTAAACATCTGAGCACTGGGGAGTGAGTCAGGGGAAAAAAAAAAAAGCAGTTAGGGGCTGGACACCGTGGCGAACTTCCAGAGTCCTGCTTACGTAATCATCATCTCCTGTTACATATTCCATGCAGGCCACAGGTTGTAGCTCTACAGAACAGCAGCTGTTATTAGTGGCTCCGCAAGAATCAACGGCATCAGCAAATCTGCTGGAGCCTGAGAATGCACGTAAACAAGGAAAAGGAGAAAAAAAAAAAAAAGGATTTCAGAACCTGAGAGTCGAATCTGCATCTACGGGAAGCTCTGAGGAACCCATCAGCTTTAGCGGTGTAACTACTTTCAGCAACAACAACTACTAATCAGCTCATTGTGTCATCTGTTTCTCTTTATTTACTTATCTAAGGCTGGACTTTCCGAGACTTGGTGTAGCCAGCACCTACCAGAGGATGTCAGAAAGCAGCCAGATTTGACGTGAGATGTGGACAGCTTGAAGGAGAAAAAAAAAAAACAAACAGCGCCCTTATAGAAAGCGGCTACGTGTCTGAAGCGCCGCTCACATCCGTTAGATAAATTCCAGTATTTCCTTAAAAGATCCTATCAGACCAGTCTGGGACATAAGTGGCCAATTTCAAACTGTTTCTTCCACTTCACGTCGTTATCTTTCCATGGTAAGGATGCCGTCTCCATAGAATTGTCCATATCCAGTACATAAACGATTTGGAAATCCCCCAAAACACCGGACAAGAGAAATGTGTCTGCAAGAGTACCATGAGTCCAAGTGCTTCATGAACATGAGTACAGATTAGCTTTAATATCAGTTCTGAATTAGTCAAAGACTAGCTTTAGCAAAGATCCAGTATTATCTCCAACCTAGCGTTAATTCAGGTCCAAGCTTAGTTATACTGGGGATCCAGGACCAGCTTGAACACCGCTCCAGGATATCAGTCCAGGATTAGTCCAGGACGAGAGTTACTAGCTTCAAGATATATATACAAAGGATTCTGTTCAACCCAGGTCTAAGTGCTAGCTTTAATATAGAGCCAGGATTAGTGCAAAAGTAGGTTTAACATGCATACAGGACCATCTTAACTATCTGTCCAGGATTAGTCCAGGATGAGCTTTACTAGCTTTAATACAGATATAGGATCAGCTTTAACACAGGCTCAGGATTAGCTTTAATATCAACCCAGGATATGTCTAGGATTTGCTTTAATATATAGCAGGTTCAAGATTATTATTATTTTTTTTACGGTGGTCTAAGACTAACTTTAACATAAATCATGCACAAGTTCCGCACTATATTTTAGCAGGAGTTTAGGACCAACTAACAATAATTTGTCCAGGATTAGGCCAGGACTAGCTTTAACCCATATCAGATCAGTTTAGTATTGGTCCAGGATTAGTCCAGGACTAGCTTTAACCCATATCAGATCAGTTTAGTATTGGTCCAGGATTAGTCCAGGACTAGCTTTAACCCATATCAAGTCAGTTTAATATTGGTCCAGAATTAGTCCAGGACTAGCCTTAATATAGACACAGGATTAGCCTTAGAGCAGGTCCAGGTGTAGCTGTAATACAAGGTCAATACGATACCAAGGACTAGTTAAAAGGACGTCCACAGGTTTGACGCATCTCTGTGCATGCTAGCTCGAGTCTGAGTAACCCCCATCTTATCCGGCGTGTTTAACCTGCTATGAAATATTTCAAGACAAGTTCAACTGCTTAACAGTGGATTCAAAAAGAGCTTAAAAAATAAACATCCCTCATATATAAAATTTACCTTCAGACATTTTAGACTTTTTAAAGCCCCAGAGACAGTCTGGATAAATCCAGATTATAATATGACCCTTGCTAAACCATCTCTGAACTAGCTTTAAATGGCTTTGGGACTAAATAACATGTGGGAAGTGTGGGATTAGCGCTAATATACATCCAGACATCTAGCACTAGGCTGAACAGGGTCCCAAGTTGATAAAGTGGGAGAGGAAGTGAGTAAGTCAGGTGACGTGTAAGAGTGAGTGTGCAGAACACGCTTCAGCTTGTAATTACACGTGACGCTTGTCTTGGATTTAGTGGAAAGCCCACAGCTGCACCCGCTACCACCGAAGAAGTGATGACAGACACTGAGAGTCTGTTCCATGGCTTTTGTATTCAATAACGTTAGTCACACTTCTCACTTAACACAAACATCCTGTAATGTATTTTACTTTTAACTACAAAACGACGACAACAACAACAACGACGACAATCTCTCTCGGTATCTGTTTTGTACTGTCAAACAATTTTATAGTATTTTAGAAACGAATAGTGGGGTTTCGCTTTGATTTGAGGCTGCTATTTTTTCTTTGCTGCTCAGTTTTATCTAATTGGGATATCCCCGTAACCAATCAGATCTCAGCTCCTGCCCCCAATAACACCGTAACCAATCAGATCTCAG
>CM040989.1:23788466-23826941 GCA_022985145.1 Pangasius djambal | reverse complement strand
ACACTCTAACACACTATAACAAACTTTAACACACTCTAACACACCATAATACACTCTAACACACTCTAACACACTATAACACACTATAACACACCATAATACACTCTAACACACTCTAACACACTCTAACACACTCTAACACTCTCTAACACACTATAACACACTCTAACACACTCTAACACACTCTAACACACTATAACAAACTTTAACACACCATAATACACTCTAACACACTATAACACACCATAATACACTCTAACACACCATAACACACTCTAACACACTATAACAAACTTTAACACACTCTAACACACCATAATACACTCTAACACACTCTAACACACTATAACAAACTTTAACACACTCTAACACACTATAACAAACTTTAACACACTATAACACACCATAATACCCTCTAACACACTTTAACACACTCTAACACACTTTAACACACTCTAACAAACTTTAACACACTCTAACACACCATAACCCTCCTGCCGTCTGGCAAACGGTACCGAAGCATTCGGGCCTCACAACCAGACTGTGCAATAATTTCTTCCCCCACGCCATCAGACTCCTCAATACTCAGAAACTGGACTGAAGGAACACACACACACACACACACACACACACACACACAGAATGAGCATCCTCCATCATCTCTGAAATCTTTTTGCAAGTTTTTGCACATGTTTATGCTGCTGCAAATACTTATTACTGTACATAGGCTGCTACTCTTATGCTTACACTGTTTCAGCTACTTGTATTGTACTCTTTACACTATTGTCACTAGGTTCACTTGTAACACGCTCTAACACACCATAACACACTTTAACACACTCTAACACACCATAACACACTTTAACACACTCTAACACACCATAACAACCTTTAACACACTCTAACACACCATAATACACTTTAACATATCATAATACACTCTAACACACTCTAACACACCATAACACACTCTAAAACACTGTAACACATTGTAATGCACTCTAACACATTGTAACACACATTTCTGTAAAGCTGCTTTGTGATAATGTCCATTGTTAAAAGCGCTATACAAATAAAATTGAATTGAATTGAATTGAATCGTAACATACTCTAACACACTCTAACACATTGTAACACACTCTGACACATTGTAACACACTCTGACACATTGTAACACACTCTAACACATTGTAACATGCTCTAACAAATTGTAACACATTGTAACACACATTTCTGTAAAGCTGCTTTGTGACAATACCCATTGTTAAAAGCGCTATAGAAATAAAATTGAATTGAATTGCATTGCAACATACTCTGACACACTCTAACACACTGTAACAAACTTTAACACACTCTGTAACACACCATAATACACTCTAACATACTAAAACACTCTGCAACACACATGAACACTCTGTAACACTCTGTAACACACATGAACACTCTGTAACACTCTGTAACACACATGAACACTCTGTAATACACTGTAACACACATGACCACTCTGTAATACACACTGTAACACACATGAACACTCTGTAATACACTGTAACACACATGAACACTCTGTAACACACATGAACACACTGTAACACTCTGTGACACACATGAACACTCTGTAATACATACTGTAACACACATGAACACTCTGTAATACATACTGTAACACACATGAACACACTGTAACACTCTGTAACACACATGAACACTCTGTAATACATACTGTAACACACATGAACACACTGTAACACTCTGTAACACACATGAACACACTGTAACACTCTGTAACACACATGAACACACTGTAACACTCTGTAACACACGTGAACACTCTGTAATACATACTGTAACACACAGACAGGTAACAGCGCAGCGTGATGGTAAATGATCCCGTGTAGAACAGCATTGTGAGTGTTTTTATCAGAACAGAAGCCACAGATGGTTGGTTATACAACATTAAAGCGCTGTTTAAAGCAGAGAGTGAAAGGTTCGTCACTGACGCAGCCGCACCATCTGATCACAGGAAATGAAGATTTCAGCCTGATTAGTCACTGAGCGGTTACTATGTACACAACATTACACACATCCGGCACTTTCATGTGTCACACGGCGCAATGTAAAATCTCACAGCACTGGATACAGTCAATTTCAGCTACTTACCTGGAGAGGTATTCCTGAAAGTTTTGATTTTATTTTATATTTATAATTATATTTTTACATCTAATAATACATTTAATTTAATTTTATTAATTTCAGAATTTACTTTCTATTTCTTTTTGTTTAATTTTTATAATAATAACATTGGTTGGGTTTTGTTTTTGCTTATACCACAGCGCTGTTGAATGCTTGATTCTGATTGGTCAGATGTTGTTGCTCTGACAGTAGCAAAAAAAAATAAATAAATAAAAAAGAACTCTTAAATCTAAATGTTTCCCAATCTGAAATGACTTCAAGTAGAAGCCCTTTAGGAAGCTGAGAACCTGTAACTATCCAAGGAACCTGTGACGATCCCTTGACTTGTTCTTTTTTCCTAAAAGTGTACAAATCATGGCGTAAACAAATAAATAAACAAAAGATGGCATTATTAAAAGATACATCCACAGAACCCAGGAGCTACATCCCTCTCTGCAGAAGAACTGCTCGGTTGTAGGGTTCTCTGAGGGTTTCACTGTCTGAACAGATTTCAGGTAGAACCCCTCGAGGAAACTCAGAATCCTTAAATATCCAAGGAATCCTCGAAAGGTGAAACATCTTCAAGGGTTCCTTCATAGGAACAAACCGAAGAACCCTTAATGGTCCTCCATTTAACCTTTTGGTCTATTAGTGGATGATTGGACCAGGTTAAAGTTTGTAATCTGGATGGCGGAACCCTCACAGCGCTTGTGTTCTCCATTTTCTCTCTGTATAAAGGTGTGAGTGTGTCATCGAGTTCGTCTGGAAAAACAAACACTAAATCATTCATCTGTTTTTATGTCATGCATCTTCAGGTTTCTCTGGTTGTTCTGTGTTCTAGTCGACGCTCTGGCCTCCGTCACCCTGCTCACACACGCACACACACACACACACGCACACACACACACACACACACACACAAACGCACATGTAGTGTGTCATGTATATGAAGCACTGAGAGAATATTAATGCTGTGTAACAGCAGGCTACGCACACACACGCACACACACACACACACACACACACACACACACACACACACACACACACACACATACAAATGCACACACACACACACACGCACACACACACGCACATGTAGTGTGTCATGAATATGAAGCACTGAGAATATTAATGCTGTGTAACAGCAGGCCACACACACACACACACATACGCACACACATATGCGCACACACACACACACACACACACACACACACACACACACACACACACACACACACACACACACACACACACACACACACACTCTGCCAAAACAGTGTTCTGTTTTCATTACGGTTCATTTTCATGATGGATAAACAGGCGGAAATAAATGACAATACCGATACATCATGTTCTTTCCTTACAGAACAGAACAGAATAGAACAGAAGAGAACAGGAAAGAGGAGAGGAGAGGAGAGGAGAGGAGAGGAGAAGAGAAGAGAAGAGAAGAGAAGAGAAGAGAAGAGAAGAGAAGAGAAGAGAAGAGAAGAGAAGAGAACCCTCTGGACAGAATCAGATTTTTTTATTTTGGTATTTAATTCAATTTTATCATTTGCTTGACTTTTACAGACACACTGCTGCTTTTACATTACTTTAATATTATTTTAATCATTTTATTCATTTTTAAAAACCATTTTTATTATTTATCTTTATATTTTATTTTATTCTATTCACTATCAAAGCTATTATTTTATCTCACTATTATTTTATTATTATAATTATTCTCTCTTTTCACTTCACACTCTGAAGCACTAAGAGCGAAGAACGTTTAAAGGTTTTTTATAGAGCGGTACAAACCGAAGAACCAGGAATGGCTCTAGATGCAACCTTTTGGTCTAATAGTGTATGATTGGACCGGGTTAAAGTGTGTAATCTGGATTTGGGAACGCTTACAGAGCTTTTGCTCCACGTCGACAATAAAACAAAAGACCCAGGAATTATGCTCTTAGAAAAACCTGGTTCTTTAAGGGTTCTTTGACAGTTTAGGGTTCTTTGCTTCTTGAAGAGAACCTTCTCTGAAAGGAAAATTCTCTGTTGTAATTAATACAATTTTATTTATTTAATTTTTGTTTCAGATTCGTTTAACCGTCTGACCTTCACTGTTCTCAAATCTCGAATGTTTTATGATCAGCCTGTGGTTTTTTTTTTTTTTTACCTCACTGCACAAGTTCACACTCGGGTTAACCGTGTGTCCTACAGATCAGCTTCAGATTATTAACTGCTGATTATTAACAGGTAAATATTAACTCTTAATTATTAAGAGGTAATTATTAAGTGGTGAAGTCTGACAGAAGAAACTCCTGTGGCAGTGAGAGCACCAGCGTGACGTTCAGAGAAAAAAACACGACTTGTCCTTTAAATGTCCGTGCTTTTTAATAAATATCATTAAACAGTGCTTTTGGGGAACCTTACAGACTCACACACACACACACACACACACACACGCACACACACACACACACACATGTGTATTGTGTTGAATGTTGTGATGAAGCGGAGTTACTGTTACCATCCCAAAGGGCGTTTTATTCCTCTTACACCACAGCAATCCATCAACGATTACACATGTTTATAATGTAAAGAACGACACAACACACTTTAATGCGTTTATAGTTACAGTTAATGCTGAGGAAACAAGTAAGTTCCCGTTCTCACTTACGTTATAGCAGCTATAAACAGTCTTTCCCTGACCAGCCTCTCTTTATTCTCTCTCTTGTAGCTAATGCAACAAAAAAACGTAGAAAAAAAACAGAGAAAACACAAAGATGCAAAGAAGCGTAAACTCCTCTGTCCTGAAGATGTCAGAAAAGTTAAAGTTACAGCTTCACCTCTGACTGTTACAAAGCGCTGACACTGGAGACTCCTTCCATCAATGTTACGTAAACATCTCCTTACTTGAAGAAAACTTCACCATCACTAAAAATTTTTTTAAATCCGCTTATTATTAGTGGAATAGTGTGAATACCATAGAAACGATAACGTATTAGAGCGAGTGCGTTAATATAAACCTGTGATTTGCAGCTGTATTAGAAGATTAATCAACACTTCAGCAGCGCTGTAAAGTGCAGGACAAAACCACAAAAACAGTAAATCAAAGCAAAAAGACCAAAAAAGAAAACCAGTGCAACAAATCCGGCATCAGGAGAAGTGGAAAATATCAGTGCTGAGGCGCTGATGTCTGTCAGTGCGCACAGTGGAATCAATGACTTTATTCATTGTTAAAGAAGAGATTTGGTCGGAGCTGCTGTGACTCAGCTCTCGGTAAACACTTTATCCTGCTCGGGGTGGCGGCGGATCCGGAGTTTATCCCGGGAACAGGGAACGCTGGGCGTGAGGTGGGAATACACCCTGGGAGGAATGTAGGAGGAACTCGGAGAACCCGTGGAGAACATGTGGAACTCCACACAGATGGCAACATGTCTTCTTTTACACTTGAGCTGAAAGCATTTCAACCATTTCGCAAACTAGATTATTTTCTGTTTAAATAAATAAATAAATAAATGAATAATCTCACACTTTATAAAATTTCTTTGGATTTTTTTTTATTCAACTTGCCTGTTTGAACATAGACCCTGTGACACTAATTTATTATTTTTTAAAATATGATTTTTCTTTTCATATCAGATTCTTGCCGCTTTCATATCTAAGCCTAGATCGGATATACGTCCAATATGTGGTCATGTAGACAACCTTTAGATCAGATTTACATGTTATGTGTGTGTGTGTGTGTGTGTGTGTGTGTGTGTGTGTGGAGATAACAGATCAACCAATATAAAAAAAAATAGCAATAAAAGAGAAAACAGAAGAGAAAAAAGAAATAAATTTTTTTTAAAAATAAATAGGAATGAATTATTACAAATACAGATACAATATTGAATAATAAAGCTGTAATAGTAGTGATATTAACTGGAATAAAAAAATATGAATGTACAACACCCTCTTTTAGTTTCTGTGTGTGTGTGTGTGTGTGTGTGTGTGTGTGTGTGTGTGTGTGTGTGTGTGTGTGTGAATCATGATAAGAAAACACAATATGCAATGAAAGCTATAAAAGTACAAGTATAATTAGTCAACAAGAAAAACATTAAAAATAGACATCAGAAAAATTATTGTAATTAAATCCATAAATAGACCAACGCATAACACAAGACAGAAACATTTTAACGCTAAGAACAATAACAGGTCGTTGTAAAGGTCAGAGTTCGTTTCAGCTCAGCGGTTAAAGCAGGACTTTTTCAGCTTGAATGTCGTTTCTGAGAAACGTAAAGAGTTCAGAACAGGACGTTATCCGTGACACACAAACAGTCAGCTGACACGATTCAGCCGAAAACACCTTCTCAAGAAATGTGGAAAAGACGCCAGAGTGAAAAGAAAGAAAGAAAGGACTGGCGTGATTGTGTCGCTGTTAACCCTGGAGTTGTGTGTGTGTGTGTGTGTGTGTGTGTGTGTGTTTCAGGTAACGTTCGTGTATCGAGGACGTTCCAGCGTTTCCTAGAGATGCCTCCATTTATAATCAGCTGAACGAGAAGGACAATAAAGGCAGAGTGATCTCGGGTGGATTTGTTCTGTTTGAGCAGCGGCACAGTGTTTAAACAGTTTAAACAGGGAGAGCGGCTAGTTCAGGACATTACACAGCCATAAACTATCAGCCAGTCATGCTAGAACCCCAGCTGTGGCCCTTCCAGATTGTTCTATACACAGGAAAGAGTAGAATGAGTTTGTTTATGTGCTTAAGTTTTGAAATTTATACACTACAAATTAAAAAACTAGTGGTGACCTTTACGCCTCGTAACTCACAATATTGAACTTAAAATCAATTTTCAGCACTGAATCTAATAAAACATGCATTCAGGTATTCATAAAGCATCATTTTTTAGGATTTATTTTTGCTGAAATGCTGCGTTGTGCTCTTTAAATGACTAACAGGGTTAGCGCTTGTCGTTTTGTCTTTTTTAAGCACAGAATGTGGTTAACTAGCATTCATGCTAATGACACGAAGGCACTCTGAACATTTATACGAAGATTTATTTAAAATGAATTTTTTTTAAAATCAATAATTTGCTTTCAGTCTGTGATTTGGGGAATAAGACGGTACGTCGACCGTTCAGTCGATATGACAATATCGTAAAAGTAAAATAAAGAAAAAAGAATTTAAAGAAAGAAACGTATTTCTTCTTCTTCACGTGATCTTCAGGAAATTGCGATGATGAACATCAGCGTCCTGTTCAACACGTGGCTTGTGGAATGTTCCAGATGTTTCATAGGGGGTGAAGGAGTTCAGGTATCAGGACGAGTGAAAGTACAATATACATTTTTCATAACAGACCTGACAATAAATGTTTATTTTAATTACAGCTTCAGCAGAATCCACGTGCATTCTGGACCTGACTTTTATTCAACAGCCAACAAAAGAGAACTCTGGTGTAGTTTTATTTTTACCGTTAAAACCAAAAAAAAAATGGATTTGCGCACGTTAATCTCACAAAACGCCACACTCGACAACAACAACAACAGCGGTGCAGGTTGAGCAACGTATTTTCAGCAGCAATCACCGACATCAGGGAGCGAACCAACTGAAAATAAGGGTGAAAACATCATCACTCGCGTGTCATGCAGGTACGACAACACATCAACCCCCCATAACACCCCCCCCCCCCCCCCCCCCCCCCCCCCCCCCCCCCCCCCCCCCCCCCCCCCCCCAACCCCTCCCCTGTTCTCCTTCAGGCTGGACAGAAACACTGATTTTTCATCCATTTGAAATTTTTCAGCAAAAGTCGTGGCTAAGTTTGTTTTATGTCTCAAGTGAGCAACAAAATAACGTCATAAAAATCTTTTCAGCTGATTTTTTTTTCTCGGAATGCGGCTGATATTCCACAATTTTCCCTTTTGGGATCTGAAATTGCGAGCAAGACAGAAAAGTGTGAAAGCTCTGTTTTTAAAAGAAAAAAATATATATAAAAATATAAATATATGTAATGAAGGTAAAGGAAATAAAGGTTACGTCTGACATCAGCACATGATTCATTAATTCTTTAATGTTGCTGTTTTTTAAAAAAATAAAAAAAATCAATTGTGAAAAATAAACTTGTTAAAGAATTTAAAAAAAAGAAAATCATCTAAAAAAGGCTTTTTTTTAAGTTTCCTGAGTTGAAAGTTTTCCTATTTTATACATTTTAATCTGTTTTTAAACTATCTTTCATTATATATTAATGCTCTAAAACATATTTATTAATATTAATATGTTTAAAAGGTCATATAGTTATTTTTTTATTTAAATAGAGCAGAATGACATTTAGATTTAGATTAGTTAGTTTTTTTAGTGCTTAAAACAAAGTTCTGGTTTGTTTAATACTGGAGGCTTTGTCTGTTTTTTTTTTTTTCTTATTTGAAAACACATTTTAAAATTTTGTGAAAATGTACTTTTATGTTAAATATGAAAACATAAATATATAAATATGTTATTGATGATACTAAACTGATGCAAAAAATGACTAAATTTTTTGTCATGAATCCAGTTTGTAAAAATAAATGCTTTTGTTTATATATATATATATATATATAAATATATAATTTGTACTTTATATAACAAACAGGCTCAAGCGGTTGGGTTGCAGTCCAGTGACGTAGAAAACCCGGAAGTACCGGGCGGAGTCCAGAGAGGTGAGAAGAAAAGGTTGCTATGGCGACAGCGCAGGCTCCGCCCCCAGCCCTGTGAGTCAGGAGCTCATGGAGTTTCGCTTTAGTGTTTGATTTACTTTTTCAGGCGTCGCGTCTCCTTCATCCTGCTCTTCATCCTCCTGCTCTTCATCCTGCTCTTCATCCTCCTGCTCTTCATCCTCCTGCGCTCCTGAAAGCTAGAAATCTAACACAACAAATTAAAAAATTGCAGATTAAAGATATTTTCAGGCGTCTAATGTCGCTGTTCCGGGCCGGAATTCCTCTTAGGCTGGAGAGTTAAAGGTAAGAGAGTGTGATGATTAATAACGCAGCTGTGAATATATAACACACACACACACACACACACACACACACACACACACACACACACATGTATAATGTGTCATCTGTAGATACATTTATTTTTTTTACAGTTTACTAAATGTATTAATGAAATGAAAAATAATGCTAAGAGAATGTAGTTAATGAGAAAAAGTGAAGTTGTTATAAATGTGTTATAACAGCAGTCCTGTTATGAGAATGACTCAGATGCAGCCCTGTATAAACAGGATTATTCCAGTTTAAAAAGAAAAAAAAAGGTTTTCACATTCTCTTCTGCTCTGTTTTTCCTGCAGCAGAAACATATTTCAATACATTTCCACCTTTTTAAAATAAACTTTAAGGAATGCAATATTTGATGGAATATGCATTATGTATATAAAAAGTGCATAAAAAATGACAAAAGAGATAAAAAAAAAACTTCACAGAACAACACAGTGTATTATTTATAATAATAATAATAATAATAATAATAATAATAATATCATTATTAAAAATTATTTTAGCGCACCTTTCACAGACTCAAGGTTCCATGAGAATAGAAACATTAAATATCAGATAATGTGTGTGGGATAATAATAATAACAGTAATCATTTTAAAAGGTAAAAGTTTGTGGTAAATGAATGCGTGTGTGTGTTTCGGCTGCAGCTCGGTGCGTCAGGCTCATTTCAGTTTGTTCGTTCTGTGATAATGTTTTTGGACCTCAGATGTCATTCAGTCGATCAGGACATGATGCTGGAAATAATCTAAAATATATCGTCTACAATCGTTTATAACACCTGCACGCGTTAAACCCTGCTGTGAGACGCGCTTTTCACGCTCTAATTAAGGGGAAAGTGCTGATAGTGTGTGTGTGTGTGTGTGTGTGTGTGTGTGTGTGTGTGTGAAAGTGTATATAGTGTGTGTGTGAAAGTGTATATAGTGTGTGTGTGACAGTGTGTGTAAAAGTGTGTGTGACAGTGTGTGTGAAAGTGTGTGTGTCTAAGTGTATATAGTGTGTGTGTGTGAAAGTGTATATAGTGTGTGTGTGAAAGTGTGTGTGTCTAAGTGTATATAGTGTGTGTGTGAAAGTGTATATAGTGTGTGTGTGTGAAAGTGTATATAGTGTGTTTGAGACAGTGTGTGTAAAAGTGTGTGTGTCTAAGTGTATATAGTGTGTGTGTGTGAAAGTGCGTGTGTGTGTGAAAGTGTATATAGTTATATAGTGTGTGTGTGTGTGAAAGTGTATGTGTGTGAAAGTGTGTGTGTGTGTGTGACAGTGTGTGTGTGTGTGTGTGTGTGTGACTGTGTGTGTGTGTTATTATGTAATGAGCTTTTTACCTCTGTTAAATCCAGTCTGTGGTCACGACCTGCAAATCTCCCGCATTCAGACACAACACATCCCTCTGTGTGTGTGTGTGTGTGTGTGTGTGTGTGTGTGTGTGTGTGTGTGTGAAAATGAGTGTGTTGCAGTTGCAGTGTGTGTGTGAGACACTGATCTGATCCGTGACTTCTTCTGCAACTCAGTTAGCGACTTCCTGCGATGGATTACTTACAGATAATAATAAGAGTTTTAATTTATGTAAATGTGATCTGAATTCTGGATGCTGATTGGTCAGAAGGTGTCGATTCATTTTATGTATAATTTCATGTATGTATATATATTTTTGTACATTTTACCTTCAAGGCTTCTACAGAGGTCCCTTTGGGGGAGCCCTTAAAGGTTCTGAATAGAACCCTACAGCAGATCGTTTATTAAACAGAACCATTTTAGGAGAATGAGAACCCGTAATTATCCAGTGCGCTCTTAGATAAAAGTGCAGATCCATGTGTTTGATTTCCAGTCTGTGAAGTGTGAAGTGTACGGAACCGGGACGGAGAAGAATGTTTAATATGTGAGGTTCTCCACAGGTTGGACTTTAGAACCCGCCTTTATTGTGCGTTTGTGGTGAAGAGAGCTGATAACAGAGCGCGAACACGAGTCCGCTGCTGTGATTGACCCAATAAAAAGTGCTGATGAGAGCCGAGAGGCGGAACGTGGAACTTTCCTATAAAAATACTGCATGTGTGTTAACACGGTGTTAATTTTTTACCCCAAACACACACCCGAGATCATTCCGGTTCTCAGTTTTAGTGTTCGGCGCTGGTGGAACGCCGGCATTCATTAACTCCTCCGCTTTAAATTCTCAGGGTTTGAGATAATTACACTGCGAAATAACATTTATTATTTTATAATAACGTCTTGAGGACATAACATTGTGTTCTTTATGAACAGATGTGTGTGTGTGTGTGTGTGTGTGTGTGTGTGTGTGTCCTGAACAGTATACTAACAGCACTGAGGTCACATTCCACTTTTTACTGTGTAATCCGCTCAGTGCCACCTGATTACAGCAGAGGAGTGTGTGTGTGTGTGTGTGTGTGTGTGTGTGTGTGTGTGATAGAAACAGGAAGTTGTCAGCCAAATATTAGATATCATTGTATCTAACTACTGTAGAAAGAAAGAAAGAAAGAATACATATATATTACACAAACACACTCCACTCCCTCGTGCCCTTGTGTGTAACATGTGTGTGTGTGTGTGTGTGTGTGTGTGTGTGTGTGTGTGTGTGTGAGGTGTGAGCTGAGGTGTGAGTTTGGGTCTAATGTTTCAGGTGTAGGTGATTGAGATGAAAGCTGATTGGTGGAGACTCACCTGTGCAGAAACCTGAGTCAGGGATTAGAGTCACTGCATTATTGAGGAAGGAGATATGACTACAGACTGAGGATAGAGAGATGGATAGGGGGATGGACTGATGGAGGGATTGAGGGATGGACTGATGGAGGGATAGACTAATGGACTGATAGAGGGATTGAGCGATAGACTGATGGAGGGATTGAGGGACTGAAAGATGGACTGATGGAAGAATGGATAGATGGACTGATGGAAGGATTGAGGAACTGAAAAATGGACTGATGGAGGGATTGAGGGATAGACTGATGGAGGGATTGAGGGACTGAAAGATGGACAGATGGAGGGATTGAGGGACTGACAGATGGACAGATGGAAGGATGGACTGATGGAAGGATTGATGGGTTCAAAAAATCAGATTACAGAGTTCTTTCTTTCTTTCATCCACTCTTCTTTTTCTCTTTCTCTTTTTTCCTTTTTTTTTTTTTTACTTTCAACCTGTTATGCTTTGAAGTTCGTGTATAAAGACTCGGCGGCGACCGTCATCATTTGAACTCATCCCCTTGTGGTCAGTGGGATGTAATCCTCATCACCGAGTGGGGTTTAATAAACCGCTACCTGGAGAATCGTTGGTGTAAATGCACGAGAGCGTGGACGAGTGTAGATCAACTAGATCCTAATTCATTTGCATATAAAAGAAGTTTATTGAAACTCTGCCCACGCAGAACACAAAGATCTGTACAGAGTGGGGTGGAGGCGATCTGCGAGGCTCTTATTTACACTAAAACAACTTACAGAGAGAGCGAGAGAGAGGGAGAGCGAGAGAGAGGGAGAGTGAGAGAGAGAGAGAGCGAGAGAGGGAGAGAGAGAGAGAGCGAGAGGGGGAGAGGGAAACCAGTCGTTCGAGTCTGAAGCAGTTATATTGATGTTAAAGCTGATTCCAGGAAAGTCACCTCCAGGTAGATGTTATCAGCGTTTCTCGCCGTTCCTTCCAGACGGCTCTTCACAGTCTGTTTAACGGACCTTCAGAAAAAATGTTGGAAATTTATGAAGCCTAAAAACACGAGCTCTGAACGGCCACTTCGGGGTGATGACGAAGCGGAGTTACTTACCATCCCGAAGTTGATTATTTTCCTACAACGGCACGTCCCCAAGTTTTTTAGTAACGGCTAGATTACTACAGAGTTGTTGTTTTTTTTATTAAACCATGTGAATTTTTTAATCTTTTAAAACATTTTAGTGTTAAAAATTTGGGAAAAAAATCTTTAATCTGTAAGCATGCAATAATTTTGTTTAACATAATATCATGATATTGTAAAGCTTAGGCAGTTGTATGGTGATATGAAAAATGTCTGGAAATTTATTATCGTCGCATTTTAAATGTTTACGAAAACAAGCGGATCAGTTGCAGAAATGATTTTTCCACCGTTAAAACGTCACGCAAGCTTCTTGTAGGAACAGAAAGAATCGCATTCACAGCTCTGTGGTTTCTTGGTAACAACAACAACAACAACAACAACAACAAAAAACCCTGACAAGTTGTGTTTGTTTTTTGTCTTATTAAATTAAAAGAGAGAATAAAGAGAGGCTGGTGAGGGAACGACTCTTTATAGCCGCCTTAATGTGAGAGAGAACAGGAACTAACTCGTTTCCTAAACATCAGATGTAACTCTAAATGGATAAAAAGCATGATATGTTCTTTAATGAATAAAAAAAAATTGCAATTTTTGGCAGATTGTGGTGGTGTAAGAAGACCACATAAACGCATCATTTTCCTCGTAGAACCAGACCAGACCATCGTGTTGATTATTTTCCCAGAACAGCAGCACACGGAGTGTTTTATTCCTCACTCTGATGGACAGAGCAGGAAAGCGGGGACGGATCTGCTGTAGAGGACAGTTATTTTAGCCGTAGCTTCGGTGTTTGTTCGTCAGCGCTGGAGGCTTAAGCAGCTTCCTGCTCTCCACGTTATGTAATGTTGTCGTAAGCGGCGATCCTCTGAGGTCGATAATGAGATCACTGCAGTGATACTGAGATCAAAACACCAGTGAGGAGATAGTAACCTGCACGAGATGATAAATTCTGTTACACTTTCTTAGCTGAGATTCAAATATTATGTGCGGATTTTTTTAACACTGTATTTTTCTCTTCTCACTTCTGTTTTTTTTTTTTTTTTTTTTTTTAAATATACTTCATATGTTATTTCCTCAAACATATTAAGTAAAGCAGTGGGTCAGTTTAAGAATTCGTTTTTTCAGTTTCTTAAAAAAATGTTTAGCAGCAGATGTAACAGATCATTTCTAATGTAACGTTGTCTTTAGTTCGCTAGCTGCCTTAGCCAGCGTTGGTAGAACATCAGAACGTGCTAGCGTTAGTTCTTCGTTAGAAAGTTCTTAGTCAGAATGTTACAAGACAAAAGAGTCGGATCTAATTGTACAATATTAACTGCTGACGTTGAATTAGTAGTATAGCTAGCTAGTGCTAGCTAGTAAGTGTTAGCTTGTCTATATTATTATCCACGCAGAGAGCATCAGATCCAGTCGCGTTCTCTCCTCTGAATGAAGCGTGGACCAATGACACAAGCATGAGAGAAGAACTTGCGGGAAACGCGTTCGCACGAACTTTTCATTTCATCACGACATGAACGTGTGAATATTTTATTCCAGACTCCGTCAGGTCCGAAGTGACTGGATTTCAGAGAATCAGAGATGAAGCTCGTTTGAAACATGATTAACAGCACACACGTATCAGGGTGATGAGGGTCAGTGTAACAACTCACACTCAACTAACAACACAGCGGAGTCACGTAACTCGCTCACGTGCACACGTTCGACGTGTAATATATCACCGTAACGCTTACACTGTACATTATACAGAACCAGAGGTATAAACGCCGTACACTGACATGATTATACTTACATTTATTCACTGCAGCGGTGAAAATGATTTCAGTAGAGCGCTGATATGTGTAGTTGAGTGCAAAAGTTTGTACACCCTTAGGACAAAATAACATGTTAAATTTATACAAAGAACAGATTTTCAGGCTTTACAGACGCTCCCAAGGGTTCTTTACGGGTTCTTGGATAATTTAGAGCGCTTATCTTCCTAAAAGAAAACTTTAATCTAATCTTTCTAATCTTAATCTAACTCTAATCTTTAAGAGTTCTATATTAATATAAAGAAAAGTTTCATTTTTTCATTTTCATTTTTTCTGACTTTATTTGAAACCTTTTGTCATTTTTTAAAACTGAAATATATGGTTTTTTTTTTAACTTAAACAATGAAAGCTTTTTAAACTTTGCATTTTTTTTTAGAACAATTATCTTTCTTTGTCTGTCAACATAATAGCTAATAAATAATGTGGTTTAAAATTATCATTAATATCGTAAAGGTTTATAATCATAATCCTAATCGATCCCTTTTAAATGTTTATGAAAAACGGATCACTTCCAGAAAAAACCTTTTTTAAACGTGAAAACTTTGAGACTCTATAAAAGAAAACAAGCCAAACCTAAAGACTTACATTTTAGAATAATTTAAAACCATCCGTGTTCTTAATCACAGAGATGATGTTCAGTTTATTTTGTTTGAAGAATAAAAAGATCAAATGTTCATTTTTTTCACTTCATCACTTTTCCTCCATGTTTTTTTCCACTGTAATGAAGTGCGTTGTGGATTTTATACTAAACGTTACGGTCGTGTCACATTGACGAGTCAGCAGTTACGATACACGGGATTGTAGTGAGCAGAATATATTTATTATAAAAACTGAAAATGTGTGTTTTAGATGATAATGACGATGATGTTGATGATGATGAAGATGTAATTAGCCTCAGGCCTCGTCTCTGTCGTTGTGTCCCGTGTGGAAAAGCTTTTGTAAAACGTCTCGTGGGCGCTGACGTTTTTTCGTTTGGATCTCGTGAGAAAATCAGAGTAATACGTGACGTTGTGACGGGTTTTACTGGCCTGTTTTTGAAAAAATCAGCTGTGTAGACGTTTATTGTAAAAAGCACAGAAACATTAAAATGTTAGACTTTGATCTTCCTCTTACAGTAAAATCACCTCGCTGAGAATTCATCATTGTGTGACTGAGTGAACAATAACCAGCGGATTTATAGAAGTGACACGGTGACTGCGCTGCAGGAGGCCCAACCTCCCAACTCATCTCTTGCAAATAAAAATAAAAAAGCTTTTATGTGAGGAATAAAACACTCTGTGTCATGCTGTTATAGGGAAATAATCAGGCACATGGTTACGGTTGCCACCACAAAGTTCATTATTTTCCACTTACGGTTTATTCCTCTCACACAAAAGCCAGCGAGTATTCATTTTTCAAAGAACGAAAGTTGTGGAATGTCCTTGAGACAAGTCAGTTCCCCTTTCTCACTTATGCTACAGCAGCTATAAACAGTCATTCCTTCGCCTGCCTCTCTTTATTCTCTCTCTGCTGAAGTTAAAACTCGTGTCATGTGACGTGGAAACCGTCAGTTTAACCTCCCTCGCTCTCTGACGTTCTTCTTCCTTTCGGTTTGTCTCTGCAGGAATCCTTTTCCACGATGAGGCTCGATTCTGGACTGATCGTGGTTTCGTTCCTCGTCTTTTCGTCACCAGCAGCTGGTACGTACAGAAATGAAGATTTGCTAAAATGAAGTGTAGTTTAAATCCTAAAATCATCTGACGTATGAATTATGAGCAACAGACGAACATTTAGTGTAAAATATGATACACTGCAAGTTTATTATATTCTCGAGGATTTTCTCCTTTAATTTTTCCAAATCTTTGTTTTTTCTTTCTACTTCTCCAACTCCTCCTCTACCGCTTCCTCTTTTCCCTTTTGTCTTTTTCCTCTTCTTCCTCCTCCTTCTCCTCTTCCTCTTCCTCCTCATTTTCCATCTGCTCTCCCTCTTCCTCCTTCTTGTCCTCCACCTTCTCCGTCTCTTCTGCCTTTTCCTTCTTTTCATCCATTTCTTCGCCTCCTGTCTCATCTTCCTCCTCCCGATTTTCCTGCTTCTTTAACTCCTGTTCCTTCTTCTCCTTCATCTGTCTCGAGTTCTCCCCCTTCTTCTCTTTCTCCTCCTTTACCTCTACCTTCTCCTTCTCTTCTTCTATCTCCTCCCCATCTCTTTTCATTTCTCCTCTTATTCCTGCTTTTTTTCTTCTTCTTCACCACTCTTTTTCTCCTCCTCAGTAGGTCTCCATGTTCCTGATCAACCCCGACTCACGAGTTGTCGCTCGCCCGAGAGGGAGACGTTTACGTGTTGGTGGGAGCCGGGTGACGATGGAGATCTGAACACCACCTACGCTCTCTACTACCACCTGGAGGGGTGAGGAGCTCCGCTTCATCTACCTCCTCTACATCTGCTTTTCCTCTCCTTCACTCCTTCAATCTCCCTTTCCAATTCAGCGAGTGTTTCAAGAAAACGTTTGTTATCAGATATTTAACAGACTTCTTTGTTGACTCCGCCCCCAACCAAACCTGGTGGAAAGCCATTCATGCTTCGTTGGATGACGTGTAACGCCCCAGTAGCGTTTGCGGAGAAGCAGCTCCGTATCATGGTGCTCTCACCTCCGTATCTCACTGTGAGTTTGGAGTTCTTGGGATCACGCAGACAGCGTTTCTTTCTCCAACCATGATGAGCTGAATTATAGCCATAGAGCTCCATTTTTGTTGCTGATTCAGCTGATTGTTCTGATTTGGCTAAAGGCTTTTACACGTGCTTCTCTTTTTTTAGCAGAGGAGTTTAGCGTGAGGTGCAGGAACAGAGATGATTGTGGTGCAGGTCACTGCTTACTGTCCTGAACTGTTGTTCCTGCTGCTTTCAGGTCGTCCTGCAACTCTTTTCAGTTGACTCCTGCCTTCTCTCTTACCTTCCATATCATTAGTCGAGAGCACGAGGTGCACCTGTCATCTGTCCCGGGACGATTAGTTGTGGCTCCATGAACTTTGCTAACACGACATCACTTTTATAAAGCGTAATGAGATTAGAGAGCTCAGAAGATTCAGAATATTTCTTTATTTATGTCTCTCTCTCTCTCTCTCTCTCTCTCTCTCTCTCTCTCCTGCAGATCAGAGAAGGTGTACGAGTGTCCGGATTACAAGACGGCCGGACCCAACTCGTGTTTCTTCAACAAGAGCGACACGTCGCTGTGGGTGTATTATAACATCACCGTGGTGGCCACAAACTCGGTGGGCACGAGTGTGTCCGAGCCCGTCGTGGTGGACGTGGCCTACATCGGTACGTATTCGCCACCTTCGTATTCATCGCTCCGATGTACTGTATATAAGCACAAAGCAAATCTGAACAAATAAGTGCATTCAGCATCTTTTTAATGAATACAGGAAGCAGATCTACTGTGTTTCACTTAATAACGAATAAAACGTCACAAATAAAAAATTAACCTGCTGAAAACACGTCAGAGAGCAAAAAATGTGTTTTCTGTAGCGTCTGATTACGCTGTAGGTAAACTTTAACACACACTCACAAACCCCACAAGTGTGAGCTAATAAAAAAACAAGATGATGGATGGAGATGAGGCATAAATGTAGTAAAATAGGACATGATTATTATTATTATTATTATTATTATTGTATTTTTTACATTATTCTTAATTTTAATATTGACAAATATTAGATAGCCAGCATTATTTATATATATATATATATATATATATATATATATATATATATATATATATATATATATATATATATATATATATATATATATAAAATATTTTTTTCTTTTTATTGCTCTTTACATCCCAGCAGAGTGACTGATCCATTTTCCTTTTTTGGGGAATTTAAAAGAATGAATTTAAAACGTCTCCCCACATCAGTGAGGGAAAATCAGTGTGTCGTAAACTTGGTTAATTTCTCATCCTGACTGATGAATTTCACACTAAACGTTAACTCGTCCTTCACAGAAGGGAAAAAAACACCGGTCTGTGTGTGTGTGTGTGTGTGTGTGTGTGTGTGTGTGTGTGTGTGTGTGTGGCACTGAGCTACATTTTTATGCAGATGGTGTTTTAGTGCATGTTAAACTGCAACTTTACACATTTTTGGTGTGTTTTTAATTTTTTTCTAATGTTTAACGAAGGTTTCAGCGTTTCAGCGTTTCAGGTTTTTCTTTTTCTCTCCCTTCTCTTTTCTTTTTCTTTTCTCTCTTCTTCAGTTCCTCCCTCAGTTCTTTTCTGCTCTGGTTTCTTTCTTTTGTTCTTAATTGTTTCTTTCTATTCTATATCTTATTAATTTCTTTTCTCTCATACCTTCTCTTTTTTTTTCTTTTTCATTCTTCCCTTCTCTGCACTTCTCTCTTTCTTGTCTTTTCCCCCATCTTTTCTCTCCTTCTCTTTTCTTTACTTTTCCCTTTTTAAGTCATTTTCTTTAGTCTTTTTCTTTTTTCTTTACTTTTCTCATTTCTCATTAAATTCTTCCTTCATATTTTATTTTCTAATTTTCTTTTCCGATTTTATCATTTATCTATCTTTTCCCCTCTTCTCTTCTCTTCTCTTCTCTTCTCTTCTCTTCTCTTCTCTTCTCTTCTCTTCTCTTCTCTTCTCTTCTCTTCTCTCAGTTTAGTTATATAAGTCTTATTGACCTGATGGGTGGATGGTCACAGATTTGCTGAACCATCATTAAATTAATGAGAGCTGTTATCCTCTCTCTCTCTCTCTCTCTCTCTCTCTCTCTCTCTCTCTCTCTCTCTGTGCAGTTCAGCCCAGCACTCCGGAGAGTGTGAAGGTCGAGGTGATGGATGATGGTGAATTTAAAGCTCCGTTCCTGTGTGTGACGTGGGAGAAACCGCAATCTGCGGACACTCGCTCCGGCTGGATCACACTCGTCTACCAGCTCCGCATTAAACAGGCCAAAGGCGACACCTGGGAGGTGTGTATTCAGGGGGAAATGAGTCAGAGGGGCATTCAGTGTAACTATAAATGGCTAAAAAGTACAACGTCTCCTTCGGTTATTAATGAATAAAGATCGCTAATCGGTGTCAGATTGCTGTGGTTGAAGGGGAATAAAAGTCTTCAGGACGTGCTGGTGTAGGAAAGCAGTGACTGTAACTCCACCTCGTCACACCACCACCCTGTCGCTGATTAGTTTCCTACAACAGCACGACGCGGCGTGTTTCATTCTTTACTCACTCAGCGGCGCGTGCCCAGACCTTTGTGTATCCATGCATGCTGCGTAATTCTCAAACCTCGGGTGCTTTTAGTCCTGAAACTTTGTCCAGAAAATGAAAACCACAGCGCTGTGTGAATATATTTTCATTACTAATAGAGAAGCTTTTAAAAGTTTAAAAGTTTGCATAACGCTAACCTGCAGGCTACAGTCTTCCATTTCTTCTTAGCAACGTTAGCATCACAGCTCCAGTGAAGCTGATGGACTTTATTCAGAAGAAGGGGAGATTGTGTACTTGTGTTTTGGCCGCGTTGTTGTTTTACGATCGAAAATGTTTTGAATAAGCACCACAGTCAAGATGTTGTGTGTGTGTGTGTGTGTGTGTGTGTGTGTGTGTGTGTGTGCAGGAGTACGACGCTGGCATGCAGAAATACTACAACGTCTTCAGCCTGCTTTCGGGTAAAGAGTACATGGTGCAGGTTCGCTGTAAACCAGACCACGGCTTCTGGAGCGAATGGACGAGTCCCGTCTACGTACAGATGCCCGAGTGTAAGAGAAAATCATCAGCTCTGTTCCTGTACTTACGATAAAATACCACTTTATCCTTTTTTTTTTTTTTTTTTTTGGCGAATGCATGACACTACGAATCATTCTTGGATCCTTTTGCGTATAGTCATGGCTCTGCTTTCCTGCGATTGCATTAGATTTCTTCAGCACAACTTCAGCTTTTTTGTGTCATTAATTTTCCTAGCATCCAGAAATAAAGAAAAAAAACCCAAAAAACAAACGCAGGTATAATTTATATTTACGGCATTTAGCGGGCGCTCTGATCCAGAGCGTTTTACGGAAGCGTCACGTTCAGTATACGGTTCAAAAGCCGGCATTTACCTGAAAATCAAATACAGAAGCAGCACGATGCAACACGACGTCAGACTCGAAGATGAGCGACGATAAAGAATCGAATAAGTGCGAAGCTAGCGTAACGTTCGCTACGGAGATGCAGAAGGGTGTCTGACGTTAACAAGACTGACGCGATGAGCTCGAACGTGCCGCCATTTTAGATTCTTCTAACGCGATGAGCTCGAACTCATCTTCTGTTCCTCTTATTTCCTGTAGACATGAAGTTTTCGTTTGTTTGTTTGTTTGTTTGTTTTTTTTGACAAATGTAAACCCCGTGCACACTTTCACCTCTTCACCTCCTGCTCCCCGGCAGCAGACGGACTGATTTCATAAAGACAACATCTGATCTGACATTTCGTTTCATTTTGTTTTGTTTTGTTTTTTTTTTTATCAGGGTTTATTGTTTATTTTCACACATCATTTACTGAGAAATATGATGATGTCACTCTGCACCTGCTCACCGCCAACCGTAAATTTTACACACACATGCAAACACACACACACACACACACACACACACACGCCATCTTCAACAGCACACCTGATTTCATAATAGGATAAAAATAAACACCATTTATATCACATCTTCTGTTAAAAAATTGATATATAGCGCTTTACGCAAAAGGCCATTTACTAAAACACACCTGCGTTGATAAATAAAATACGCATTACATTATTTCATTGTTAATATGATGTTAATAATAAAATAATATTCATACGTATAATCAGTTAATTTAAAAATATTTACTTATATGTGTGCATATAATATAAATATAATATACTGTAGTAATGTAATATAATATCAAATGTATTAATGTGCAATAAAGTATAAAATAGATTTGAGAAAAAATATATATAGAATTTATTTGCATAAAGTAGTATATATACAATAAATTAAATAATAATAAATAAAATATGAAATATACAGTACATCTTATAACATTGATATTTTATATATGCAGTTGTTTACTGAAAATTAAGAAAAATAAAAATAACAAAAACAGGAAAATTAAAAAAGTATAAAATTATACCAAAAGTAATAGGAAATTATATAAGATGATATTATTATTGTTATTATTATTATTATTATTAATCTCTTGTGAAAGCTGCTTTTCACATCAGGCGTTGTTATCGTTTTTTTCCGCAGACTTGGACAGTGAGCGCTCTGTGTGGATCCTGGTGGTGGTTTTCTCAGCCTTCATCCTCCTCATCCTCACCTGGACCATGACCCTTAAGCGGAACAGGTGAGTCTGAGCCGCTGCGTTAGCGTGTGTTAATTATGTGGGTGTGGTCTCTGTGAAGGAGGCGTGGCCTCGGACCCTGGTTTTATAAATACTGATTTGTTGTTTTTATTATTATTGTGTTTAGCGTGAAACACTGTCTGCTGCCTCCTGTTCCCGGACCCAAAATCAAAGGCTTTGATCAACAGCTGCTCAAAGTAACTAACACACACACACACACACACACACACACACACACACACACACACACACAGAGCCTGTATAGTAATAATTATAATCCAGTTATACATCACTTTTTTCATTCAGTACTCTGTTGTGTTCTTGATCTGTTCAAACACTTCATTCATTGAATTAATCAGCTCGTTAACAAACTCTTCAAGATTCAACTCAGAAACAGCAACAAAAACAGACTTTTAGCATTTTATAATTTTTATAATATTATTTTTTTATGAGCTAATTACTGACACGCATGGCTTTATCGTTAACTAATTAACAGTGTGTGTGGTGTTAATCTTAGCATTGACTAATTCCTGACATACACGACTTCACTATTGGCTGATTACTGATGTATATGTATGTACTAAATTTTAATTAATTACTAAAGTACTATTGGTTAATTGGTCTTTACTCCTCCTTTCTTCATGACAGAGTGGGAAATCCGAGGAAGTATTCAACGCGCTGGTGATCCACAGTTTCCCGCCAACCAGCTACGAGGAGCTGCTAGTCGATTACCTGGAGGTTTACGACGATGACGAGACACACAACTTGGTTTTGAACTCCAAAGATCCGCCGGTGGCATCAGTGAAGCCCACGAGCACATCATCAGATTGCGATTCGGGCCGAGGAAGCTGCGACAGCCGAACCCTGCTGATAGACAAGAGCACAGAGGGAAGGAACGAGGGCGGAGCCAAGCAGGCTGCCTGGGTTTCCATAGAGCCTGGTTCTCCGATCAGAGAAGAAGGAAAAGCCCGGATCTGGAATAACGTGTTCTCGTCACCTCAGCTACACCCTGAGCACCACTACTATCAACAGGATCTCCACTTACAGCAGCTACAGGACACCAAATGTACCTATCACAATGTTCCAGAGATTTCCTGCATCTTCTCATCTGTCCAAATCAGCAGAGCTCCCGAGAAACGGCTCGAAGAGCTTCCGAACAAACCTCGAGTCTGTGGATACACTCAGACCGACAGCGCGGTTGCCGTCGAGCCCCAGTCCACAGAATCCCAATCCACGGAATACGTAGAGGTGCAGACGGTCGATCAGGAAAACGTCCTCCATGTCCAGCCGCTCACTGACCCCGAGGAGCGAAGTCAGGAACTTTCGGACTCCTCATCCGGTGAGAATTACAGCAAGGTGCGAGATGTGATCTCGGATAATCTGCTGCTGCTGCAGAGGGACCTGAGCAGCGTACCGCAGCATTCTGTGGATTGCCAATGCCAAACACTTCAGCAGGAGAACCATCAGACGTGTAAACCCAACACCCTCCTGTCCCCGTCCTCCGCATTGCAGCTAGGGAACGGATATGTCGACTCGACCATGGTGATCTCCTAACATCTCTGTTTGCTGATGTCCGATTCGACAGGGACGGAAATAAGAGCTTTCAGGGATGAATCATGGGACAGGGAATCTAAATCTCCTAAGGACCGGCGGTTCTGAAAGTTCACTGGAGGTTCCGAGGAGGTATGACGGACACCTGTGGGAGAACGTCTGCGCTACAGACCCGAAGCTCACGTTGAATGTCTTTGGTCTTTCTGCTGGGTTGAAAAGAGACGAATTGAACTGCAATACCAAATCCAAAGGTTCTTTCATAGCAGAGAATCGTGCAGAATTTGACCATCTGTTTTAACCAATCAGTAGACTGAAGGCTGAAGACGTTTCAGCGACGCTAATGATCCTGATTTTTATATCTGACCTCAATCTGTTAGCAAGTTATTTTCCTCTTCCGCTTAATGCGAGACACTACAGGGCGAGCTGGGAAATTTTAAAAAAATTGTCAGTTATCACCATTAATCTTCACCAGTTGATCTTCTGAAGTATGAGTATTTTTTTGTATTGGAACCTTTTCATAAATGTCCACTTATTTATACAAACGAGGCTTTGTCTAATTAAACATGCATATATCTGCATACTTAATAGGGGTGTAAACCTCAGGCTTCCACACTAAATGATACGATACGATACGCTACGATACGATACGATATAATTCCGATGCATAAGGCAACGTTTATATATTTAGCCATACCAGCGAATCTGAGACGATATGATACGATGCGATACAATACAAAATTATTATCCTCAGGTTGATACGTGACCAGCTCTGTTCCGAATCCGGCGTAAGCTTGCTGTTAATTCATGAACAATGATGACATAAAGAAGGACTATTTTTAAAAGGGACAGAGTTACGGCCAAATCACCTTGCTAGCGTATGAAAGTAGAATTACATTTTTTAAAATTTCACCACGACTCTCCAGAGAAAGACAAAATTTTGTTGGAATAAAAAATGTTCTTTATTGTTTGAACCAAGAAGCAAAAGCACCATACTGTTATAATACTGTAATACTTTTCTAAACAGGAAGAGGAATGCACATCTCAACTTCATCATTTCATACAGCTCATCTAGAACACGGAAATTTATATCATAATGACACATAAATTGCAATATATATACCAGAAAAAGGAGTATATATCAGAGATATATGGCATGGCGTGATTGTGGAGTGGGCGGGGCTTAAAGGCTTATTATAAGATGTTAAGTTTAAGATGATGCGGTGGTCACGAGTGGATGAATCAATGAAGTAAACATATTTCTGTTGATTTTTTGATATTTTTATTACTGTAGTTTAACAGAATATGTGTTGTAAGTACAATTTGTACAAAAACCTGATCAGAGAAATGATCTACCTGTAGTGTCTTGCGTTAATTGATCATGTATGTATAATGAATGGTGGAGAAGTTCTAAAGCTCCTCCGACACTGTGTATAATATTATTTAACTCTAAACACCAACAATGCACTTCATTAGATGCTCTTCTGCTTCATCTGCTGGGGAAAAAAAAATCATTTCTCATTTTAATAACCGCGAGGTTTTAACGGGAGTGAAACTTGACCTTGACGAGATCTGATTGTATTTTTAGGAAACTAGAAGAAACTCAAACGACGTTAGAACCCGGCAAACACGTGGCACTTAAAGCGTCTGGATTTTCTCCTGGAGCTTCTTGTTTTGTGGTCAGGTCCTGAATCCCTGTCCCTTTGCACTGGAATGTATACCAACGTCTGTTTTCGTTCCATGGTTTGTGTTTGAATGCCGAGGATTTTCCTTTTCGTTTCTGATGGAGTTCATATCCCACCAACATTTTTTAAACATTAGTTAGAACGACTGCAACACAGCAATATTCCCACATTCCAGCCGCCTGAAGATCATTTGATCAGTGACCCAGGTGGAGAAAATGGTTCCTTTATTGGATAAGTGGTTTTAGCTTCCAAAAAAACGCTTTTATTCTGAACCCTTTCAGACAGTGAGACACCCCCTCTGCTGGTGTTTTCCTATTTTTCTTTTTTTTTTTAGGTACTTTTTTGTCCCTCTTCACTCCAGCACTGCTTTAGATGTCTATCGTGTTGGAACCGCAGCTAGTTTTTGCACAAATCTTGATAAATCAGGATGTTTATATTTCATAACCGTAGTAGAGGTGGGCGATATGTCAGAAATATCATATCACGAGTCTCAAAGACATTTCTACAATACACAACATATAGGACTGCTAAGAAAAAAAAATTCTTAGCAGTCCTATAGCAGCATTTTTTAAAACCTAATATTTTATATAATGTCTTCAAAAATATTTTTTTATAAATAAATAAAAAATATTGAAAATGGGGGAAAAAAATAAAAATATGTACATTCTTTAAACGTATTCTTCTTCTTCTTCTTCTTATTATTATTATTATTATTATTATTTTAAAATGACAAATTTCAGTAAAAGAGATCACAGTACCACTGTAAGTCTCTTGTGACACAATGACATATTACTCAGCCCTAAACAACAGACACTAAAAGTTAATCAAAGATTAATATAAATGATCCGTGACTATTTTGCCTTACTGTATGTATAGAAAATGGAGTTCGAGAGGAGCTGAGTGATATTGTAGATTAAGCAGCGCTACTTAAAACTAAAGAGGTAGCTAGAATGAGAATGTTAGCTAGCGAGCGTTGTTTCTGGATTATTTCGAGTTGTTTATGAAACAAGGATTATAAATAAGCTTCTTTCAGCTCTTTGGGCCCAATAAAACTAGATTTTTTATGTGGGATAGCAAAACATGATGCGTACTACGGATATGTTTGTGTTCACATTCGAAGCTCTAACATTAACCGTCATGACCAGAACCACAGATAATCATTTAACGGTTATTATAGTTATTGTTAATTATTATTTACAGTAGAGTGTAGATATAAAACACACGAAGTCCACTCATTTGATTTGTGGTTAATGAAAATGCATCATGTGCAGGGTTCAGGATTTGATGTCATTCAGGTTGTTATATTAATTGAACACAGAAAATACGATGAAATGATCACCACACGGACACTTTCGGACCGAAAATGCTGCTTTTTCTGAAAATCCTTTCACTGACTGAAGCCAGAAGTTTGTTATTTTATTGCCGTGTGTGTTTTCTCACTTCTCTTCGCTTGCTCAAGGCCGCAGTCCTCTTAAACACACTCCTGACAGACAGTGTTGGTTAGAGAATCTTTATAAATTGCACTGTTCATGATGTAATATTCATTTTTAGTAAACGCAGAGTCTCCGGACAAGCTGTTGTGACTCCTGTGATGTTCCGTTTTGTGCGACTCGTCTTTACTGATACAGTTTTTTTTTTTGACTAGCACAAAGTGAAAAAAATAAAATAAAAAAAAGTCAGTATATTACAGTGTGGCCTCCTGCTTTTTCAGAGTAAAATCAAAGCCCATGTTGCAATTGAACTTCTTGAGTCTTTTCACTGACTCGAATCATTTGAATCACTCAGCTAAATGATTCATTCAGATTTTTTCAGGCGCTAAAGGAGACAAGAAACAGACTTGAGTCATGTAAAATAGCTAATAATCATTGCTATTTGCTGTTTATTTTATAATGTGCTTGTATGTCTGTGTTTCGAAGCATTGTTTTTCACACCTGGACCAACACACACTACTACTGCATGCACTGAAACGCTGGAAATCTTCAGCCTGTATCGAATGTGACTCATTAAATACTTGACTGAAAGATTCACTGACTTAAACACCGACTCAAGTGAATCTCATTCGCGATAGAGAGATTCACTGAGTCATACACTGACCAGATGAACAAAAGAGGAGGGAATCAAAAACAATGATTCAAACATTGACCCAGTGAATGAGAAAGGAGTGAATCTTGGTCATAACAGAAAGATTATTTGATTGAAAAACTGAAAGACAGAGGAATGAATCTTGGTCAGGACAGATGATTCATTGATTCAGATGGGTAGAAAGAGTCATTAATTCAAACACTGACCTGATGAATGACAGAAGAGCGAATCTCAGTCATGATGGAGAGACTCACTGATTCAAACACTGACCTGATGAATGACAGAAGAGCGAATCTCGGTCATGATGGAGAGACTCACTGATTCAAACACTGACCTGATGAATGACAGAAGAGCGAATCTCGGTCATGATGGAGAGACTCACTGATTCAAACACTGACCTGATGAATGACAGAAGAGCGAAACTCAGTCATGAAGGAGAGACTCACTGATTCAAACACTGACCTGATGAATGACAGAAGAGCGAATCTCGGTCACAACAGAAACATTTGCTGATTTAAATAAACCCCATTGACCCACTGCACAAGAGAAGAGCGAAAGATTCACTGACCTGCCGAACGAGAGAAGAGAATCCCGGTCATGACAGGGAGATTAACTGACTCAAACACTTACCTGCTAAATGTGCGAGAGCAGCAAATGACTGAAAGTTATTTGGATTTAGTGACTTGAGGAACGAGGATCAGGTTCAGCGTACATGCCAACTGACCGTGTGATCATTTAGACACGAGGCTAAACTGGTAGCTGTTAGTGTCCGTTACGAGTCAGCTACATGAGTCTCGTAGCTCCAGTGCAAAATTAGAGAAAGCTAAATTCAGACACCAAACATATCTTTCTGATTGACTACATTTGGACTAAAGAGGAACACTGGGTAAATTTCAGTTTTGGTGAAGTTGTTCCTTTAACAAGTCTGCCTTATACAGGTTGCGTAAACGAATAACTGGACTCTGCATAGCTTTTCATTTTTGGACATGTAAGAAGTTCTACAGTTATTATTCTGTGATGTGTGTGTGTGTGTGTGTGTGTGTGTGTGTGTGTTTATTTGTTTGTTTGTTTTTCCAGATGAGTCCTGGTGGAAAGGGCTGCAGGGTTTATTGCCCCTTTCACACCCCCAGCTCTAACCCATGGTCTTTAAGCAGCTGAACTTCACCTTTGGAACAGCTTTTCTCTCTCAGTTTATCATTAGTGGATTTCTCTCCACCCACTCTGCCTATCAGAAATATATTTCTCACATTCACCCATCTTCAGTCACTGAGAAAACTCCTGCAGTTCTTTGTAAACATGTTGAAACGCTTTGCCCGAGTGAAGGCTCCTCGGTGGGCCAGGAGATCCATCCATGGGCTCGGTCCTGTGCTGCAGCTCCACCGACCGCCTGGTGAGTGCTTTTCTGCCAAACTCCCTGCAGTTTCATTTAAAGAACCTAAAAGTCCTGTCAGAGAGGCACTCAGAGAGTTTAATGGTTTGTTTAACACTGGTTCTAATATTATTTTTACCGTGTAAACAGAAGAGATTTAATGGCTAAGTGCCAAACTGCATACTAGCGTACTAAGTAGTATGCTTCTGTCTAAATATGACACAAATATCCATTTACTCGGTTGCAATATATAGTATTTTACATTAGTATTTATATTAGTACTAGTATATAGTGTGGGTATATGTTACCTATTATCCTATCCTACTATTTAGTGCAGAAGTGTGTTTATCATGTTAGCATACTACATAGCACAGTAGTATGGTAGTATGCTATGCTAGCCTATGCTAATCGCAGAAAACCCGACTCTATCCCCTATTTTAGCTCTGTATTTTAACTATCAGAGCTCTGATCAACTAAACACCATAATTTATCCACCGTCTTAGCTATTTTATATTTAAAAAAAAGCAAAGAAAAAGAAGAAAACAAGAAAGAAAAGAAAGACTGAAAAAACGCCACAGGTTTCCATGGTAACGGAATTTCATCACCGGTCCTAAGGTCTGGTAGATAATGCGGTATTAGTGAAATACCTCTTAAAAGAGGTGTTTTATTCGCTTTAAAAGAGCACAGAGTGTGTAAAACATGTTATATTAACGACATGGAAATGCAGAGTTGAAGATTCAGCTGAACAGTAAACTAAGAGTTTACTGAACAAAAAGGAGTCGATTCTCCGATTCCCGGCGTTAGGAATTAAGAGTCGACTCTTTTGGGTGAACAACTCCCTGCACTAGTATTCCACGAAAAGAATCGATTCTCAAGTCTTTTGAGAGTCGACTCCAAAGCTTTAGAGCCGATTCCACACAAGTTTGCGCATCTTTGCGCCACGTTTTTATGGCGCTGTTTTGTAAACAAATTATAAATATCTTATATAAATACCAATAAATAGTTGGAAATCTGCTTTGACCTGTTTGAGGATCAAATTGACTCAGTCTCACACAGAACTGAACCAGAACCCACACCACAGGCATCAGTATTCTCAATTTCTGCTAATATTTTATGCAAAATAAAGCAGAAAACAGAGAAAAATGTGAAGTTTGTAACAGAATTCTGACTTAAAATGAAACAGTGACCCGTGTCTTTAGTGTTAATGTACCCCTGAACATGTCAGATTTAGCATTTGACCTGTTTATTAGCTTTTTGATAGTGTATGATTGAGCACTCAAAATTAGCATGCTTATTAGCATGTTGTTAGACTATTTGATTTCTATAACAGGCAGAAAACATAAAAACTAGAATGTTTATTATCATTTTAAGAGATTTTGTGATTTATTACAGGTACAACATGTTTATTACCATGCTCTTTATTATCCTATGTGATTTTTATAACTGGTAAAAGTCAAAATGTGTTTAATTATAAGCATTTTATTAGTCTATTTACAAGCAGACAACTACAGTTGATTTACATGAATTAATTAAATTAAATAATTTTACCCAGTGTTCCACGTTTACTCCCTTTACACCTCTTTACACCAGTTTAGCACTGGCACTATGTCTCATTCATCACATTCACTTCAAAAGGCATCAAATCTCACACAAAATAATGTTAGAAATGGTTTCTGAATGTTTCCTTGTGTAGGTCAGGAGGAAGTGATGAAGAACCTGCGAGTCCAGATGCCCTCATGTAATTTTACACCTGAGACGTACCAGGTAAAGCAGCAGCGCTAAATGAGGTGCAACGTGTCTCTGTCCTGAAGACTTTCCTGTGTCAGACAACTTGAAGTTACGTCTTTACATGTGACTGTTACAAAAATATAAACGTTAAAAAAAACATATAAATATTGCTGTGTTGAAGTTTTCTGTAAGGAGAAATGTGTTTATATAACACTTATGGAAGGAGTCTCCAGTTTCAGTGCTTTGTAACAGTCAGAGGTGAGGCTATAACTTCTCCGACGAGCTCTGTTAATATTAAGGTTGAGTGTTTGTCTCTGTAGGGGATGAGTAAGGAGCGGATGCTGGAGATCAGGAAGCTGAACTGTAATGCCATGACGATGAAGGTGACGTACTACAAGAAGCCACTTTTTATCAATCAGGGTTTCATGCAGTGGCTGTGGGATGTGGACGGGTCGCGCTATCTCGACATGTTTGCGGGGGTCGCCACCGTCAGCCTGGGACACTGCCATCCGTAAGCTTGTATCCGGCTTAGGACTATTCCAATTTTGCCGCTCTGTGGTAAATGAAATCCCAAAACAAGAACCCATCTAATACTGTTCTTATGTGCATTTGACCCTCTTAAAATTGATTAAGGAAGAAAAACTGAGGATTGATCTTTAAATGGCATTGTTTAAAATCCTATAGAGAGGATTGTTAGGGGTCCAAGCACTTCTTCTTTTCTTTTTTCTTCCCTAAAAAGAACTATGCAGACCAAACTGAAGGTATTAGAGATGTGAAATTTGGTCAGTAGGTAGTACTCCCTCCTGCTACGACTCAGCCGGGTGAGATTGGACTGATGGTGGCGCTACAGTGAAGCATTTACATTTTACATTTTGGGAAATTATCTCAGGAACGGCGAGGTGTAGAGACAAAACTCTTTTTTTTCAGGCTTGGTTTATATCAAACAAAAAAAATAACCATTAAACCCCACCCAGTATGATTTTGAGCTAATTTGCATAATATGCAAAACTACTTCTCATATATTATTGATTTATTGAATAATATTTGAACATTTAAACTGGAACATGCTCAATGTTCAGTTCCTTAATGTAAAGCTTTTAGGTCTTAATTAGTGTAACTGTCATTTTACCAATGTGTGATGATTCGCAGTGTCAAATTTGTGTGTGTGTGTGTGTGTGTGTGTGTGTGTGTGTGTGTGTGTTTCAGGAAAGTAACGAAAGCTGCACAGGAGCAGCTGCAGCGTCTTTGGCACACTTCAGCCATTTATATTCATCCTCAGATCCAGGAATACTCAGAGAAACTCGCCTCACTTCTGCCTGAACCTCTGAAAGTATACACACACACACACACACACACACACACACACACACACATACACACACACACACACACATACACACGTGTCATGCTTTCACTACATTAACCCTTGTAAATGTTCATTTCAGGTCAAAAAGACCTATTTTACCCTTTTTTTAAACTAAATGTAAAACAAGATTAAAATTGTTCTCATGATGTAGAACGTTGGGAGAGAACAAAGTTCACAAATTGCTGAGATTTGTTTTGGACATCTCTGTATCAATAAAGTCTAGAAACACACACACACACACACACACACACACACACACACACACACCAGCTGTGATAAGTAGGTGCATCTGCCAAATTACGAAATGTGTTCACATAATATACACAGACATTTATTTATTTGTGTGTTTGTGTGTTTGTGTGTGTGTGTGTGTGTGTGTGTGTGTGTGTGTGTGTATTTCTAGGTAGTGTATCTGACGAACAGTGGCTCTGAGGCCAATGATCTGGCTCTGCTGATGGCGAGATTACACACAGGAAACGTTGATGCCATCACTCTGAGGTCAACACTACAGCTTATATTATTATTTTTTTATTTAATCATCATTTTTTTTAGGGTTCAATAAAAATCACTAATCTCTAAGCGTATACAGCAGTCGTCCTCCGTTCCACACCTATCTGCCGTGTCATCAGCGTGACTGTCTACAAGCTTTAGGTGCTTTAAGAAATGATGTAGTAGTGTCAAGTAACTTCTAATGACAGCTAGTAATCACTGAATCCACGAAATCTACTATTTAAAGTCGTTTTTGTGCGTTTATTTTTGCTGTAGAGGTTCCTATCATGGCGGAAGTCCACTAGCGATGGGTCTGACCTCAAACACAGTGTATAAATACCCAGTGCCCTCCAGCCTGGGCTGCTATAATGTACGTACAGCTCCACGTGACCCCTACTTCCTGTCCACCACTTCCTGTTTGGATCTAATATTCCTCCTGAGTCACATGAGCAAGTTGCGATTTCTTTTTCAGACCATGTGTCCTGATGTGTTCAGGGGGCCGTGGGGTGGGAGTCACTGCAGAGATTCACCTGTTCAGACAGTCAGAGAGTGCAGCTGTTCTCCTGGTACACACACACACACACACACACACACACACACACACACACACACACACACACACACACACACACACACTCTTGCATGCTGACTGGCCTGCAGTTTAATCATTTCTCAGCCCTGCATTTCATATTAACTTTAACACAACAACTCGATACCGTCACCAGTGTCCTTCAGCACTCATGTCTCCGGTGACCTTATTGTCCTCGTAAAGTCGCAGAAATGTTCGTGACTTTTACGTTCACGCTCCCATGAACAGATTTTACAGCAAAGTAAAATAAATCACTAGGTCTTATGTACATAGTGATGTAAACATTGTCAAGTGATGTTTTTAGGCGTATTGCAGTGAATATGATAAGACACTGAGTCGCCAGGATTATTCTCACACACACACACACACACTTTACAGAACGAAACAAACACATACAATACACACATACACACATACACACACTGGTTACAAAAAAAAAAAGGTTTCCATGAATCAGGGGGTCTGTGATATTTATTTTTCTACTAATTTTTTTTACAGTGGTTGAACTCACAGTCCACGATTATTAAAATTGTATTTATTATTTTAAAAATAATAATTTTAATATGTTTATGAATTAATATGAATTAAACAGATTAATTAATAAAGTTTGAATTGTAAATGTAATTATTATATTATATAAAATAAATAATGATGGGATTATTATATTAATTATGTATATTTAATAATAAATTTAATTATAAATGTTATAGTTTTTTTGACTGGTCACTTAAGCGGAATGGGTTTAATCCAAACTTTAATAAATCCATAACAACAGTTTATTAATTATTTTTTTAAAAAGTGTTCTGTGAGTGGAATAAAAAGCGCTACGGCTCAAATAAATAACCAAAATATTATTCAACATATTTAAACGATAAGGCTAATGTTTTAACAGTTTGAGTATATTAAAATAAATTAATGATATGGGCTGGTGGATTTTTATTTATTTAATGTAATTAATTTATTTTTACAGTTAAAGGGGTCTCTGTGCTGAGTTCAGCAAAAGCTGTTTGGACTTTAGTACAAGGTCAGATTTTATTACAGTGTAAAACATTAACTTTTTTCAGAAAATCCTCCATCACGCGTTCGTTCTGATGTTAAAAACGAGCCGTGCGCCGCAGAGTGACATCATCATACTGAGAAGCGCAGACACAGCGACCGCAGTCACGCGAGTTTATATTAGTGTTTACGCAGCGCAACAAAAAGACATTAAAGCTCTTCAGGATAAGATCTGTACATGCACACACACACACGCACGCACGCACACACACACACACACACACACACACACACACACACACACACACACACACAAAAGTAAAGTGACACTAATCTGAACTGAGATTCAGCCTGCTGTAAAGGTTGTGCTTTGAATTCCAGCTGTGACCACAACTGGCCCCTTTTTTTTTTAATAAAAATGCAACCAACAACAACATGAACATAAATCAAGCAAGAATTTCAGTAATGTAAATAAATATTTACAAAAAATATTTTGTGAGCAGTAGTTTAATGTTAACAGAGGGTGTTCGGTGGTGCGAGATGGTGGGGGAACAAACAAACAAACAAACAAACAAACAAACAAACAAAGTCAACCAAATGGACGAATGAATAAAACAACAGAGTGTGTCTAAAATATTTTTCATTAAAAAAAAGCATAAAAATATGAAAATAGATAAATACATACACAAACAACCAGCTACAAATCAAGCAATCTTTTAAATAAATAAATAAATAAATACATAAATAAGATTAATTAATTAAAGATATTTGATATAATGTGCCTGAAATATTTTTAAAAAATGCATATAAATGTGAAAATAGTTAAATAAATAGACAAATAAATAAACACATGCCTACTTCTTCAGGATAGTACCAAACCCACAACACAAATCATTTTTTTGAAACATTTATTTTGTTCTTTTTATATAGCTGGGAGGAAACAGTTACACACAGATGAGAAAGTTTACACCCCCCGTGATGTTCGAATGGAAAAAAAGGGAAAAAGTACAAACAAAAAAAAAAGGTTATAATGAAATGTGAGGTTAAGAGAACGGTATAAAAATGTTTTGGGATTTAGCAGCAGGAAAGAGAGAAAAATGAAAGTGTAAAAATGTGAAGTATCCTGTGACAACATGACAATCCAAAGCATTCGGGAAACATTTGAACTTTCTCCTTTTTTTTTTTTCGCTTTATAAAACAAATCAGTCTAAAGTTAATGAAAAGTTGGAAAGTTGAATGTGTATGGGTACACAAACTTTTGCACGTATCTGTTTATTAATATATTATAAATAGAACTGAACCAGATGTCATTAAATTTGAGCGTTGAGATTCACACTGTGTTCTGATCACAGATCAGTGCCGGGCCAATGACCGGTACATCGAGCAGCTGGAGGAAGTTTTCGCTACGAGCGTACCCAATCGCATCGCCGCGTTCTTCGGAGAACCCATTCAGGTTAGCGCTGCTACGCATGCTAATGCTAGTAATGTATACTTTAATAGCTCGTTCTGATAGACTATCGTTTCTATAGAAACAGCTCATTCACACGAACCTGTACGGAGAAAGCGCCACATAAACAGGAGAGATGTATTTGGTTTATTTATTTATTTATGGAAGGAGTCTCCAGTGTCAGGCAGAGGTAAAGCTGTAACTTTAAGTTTTCCACCAGTGGAAAGTCTTCAGGACAGACGAGATTTCTGGCGAGTCTTATTAACGCTAAGAGAGAGAGAGAGGATGATGAGGGAACATCTGCCGGCAAATTGCTGTGGTATAAGAGGAATAAAACGCTTTGGAAATTGCTAGAACCTCACAACAGCACATCACTTCCTGTTCTTCTTTCTTTTGCAGGGTTTAGGGGGAACTGTCCAGTACCCGAAGAACTTCCTGAAAGAAGCCTACAAGCTAGTGAGAGAAAAAGGTGGAATATGCATAGCTGATGAGGTATAAACAGACACCTCATTCCCTTTATTATTATTATTATTTATTTATTTATTTATTTTCATTGAAATAATTGTCCAGTCACGATGTAGATTTAGACGTTCCATGTTTTTGTGCGTACGTTACTTTCTGCATGTTTCTCCTCTCCATCGTTCATGTGTTGTGTGTTCTTTGTTGCGTGTCATTGTATAAAGAGCGTCTGATTCTGAGATTGTGTTCCTGTATCAGGTTCAGACCGGTTTCGGACGCACAGGAAGTCACTTCTGGGGTTTTCAGTCCCATGACGTTGTTCCAGACATCGTGACGATGGCTAAAGGAATCGCTAACGGATTTCCCATGGGGGCTGTGGTCACGAGCGAGGGTGAGCCCGGGTTTTTACTCTCGCCACTTCCGTTATGAAAGGTCAGGATAAAGGCTCGCATGTCTGTCATGGTAATCATGGTAACAGCGATGCTGTCTAAGCACTGCTAGAGCTTCTCCACAGATGTCAAAAAGAGGAAATCTCTGACCATGAATAAATAAAAAAAAAAATAAATTAAAAAGGCAAGACTTGACTTTAACAGATTGTGCATTGTGCCAAAGACGCTTTCTGTTCTCTTCTTGTCAAACTTTGTGAAAAGACAGGACAAGAACACGAACCTTATTTTTTAAAAACTCTCGGTCGAGATCAAGACCATATTTATCTCGACTTAATGAACTAAAGCGAAACCCTGTTTGGCCGTTTTTTGCAGAAATCGCTCGTCCCTTTGCTAAAGGACTGCACTTCAACACGTTCGGGGGAAACCCCGTCGCCTGCGGCATCGCCTCGGCCGTGCTGGACGTGAGTGCGCACTGATCCACGGTCACTCTCAGAGCTGACGAAAGGAAGTGTCGTTTTTATAGTCTATTTAGGGAAATATTACATAGGTTCATCAGTGTAGAAAAAATTATTTAGACTTCATCTGCTTCTGTGATTTGTTTCATTTCATCAGTTAAAAACATCGACTTTTTACTGTTTCAGTACTCGAGTGCTTCAACGTAGTAACTTTTTACTTTTAATCTTAAACTGTTCCACTTTTATCTATACTTTCACTGAAGTATGATTTCTCAGCACGTGCAGCTGTAAGAAAGTTACACAAAACCTTTGGGTTTGATTTCTCAGAGGTTGTAGCGCATCACCTGTGTGTTCATACGCAGTACACTACTCTCGCTGAAGTACACAAAGTACGCAGATTGGGACACAGCTAGTGTAGTTTCCACATAAAGAAATAAACATGACATGGAAAACAAAGCAAACAGTTAGTGTGTGTGTGTGTGTGTGTGTGTGTGTGTGTGTGTGTGTCAGACGATTAAAGAGGACCGGATCCAGGAGAACTGTGCCGTGGTGGGAACACATCTGCTGAAGGAACTCGCCAAACTGCGAGATAAGTACGAGATCGTCGGGGACGTTCGGGGAAAAGGGCTGCACATCGGCGTGGAGATGGTCAAAGACAAAGTGAGAATCGGTTATATTTCTCTTTCTGTGCAGTTACCACAAAAAAAATGTTCGATATTGTGTTACTTCCCCTTTTGCTAATTATCTAGCATGCTAACTGGCTGCCCTACTAATTAGCCACATTGCTAATTTCCTAGCAGAATAACAGAGAAGAAGTTACAGAGTACAGAGTACAGATAGAGTATTCGAATACATATAACCCTTTAAACATAGCTTCATGAAATGCTCATTATTTATTACACCACAGCGCTGTTGAGTTCTGGCTCGTGATTGGTCAGAAGGTGGTGATTAATTTTCTCTAACAGCAGCTCTGACCGTAGTGCAGCTACAAATCACAGGTTTATATTCATGCACTGGTTCTAATACGTTATCGATTCTGTTGTTTCCTGTGTGGAGGTGTTTGTTTAACATTTACGGAAGGAGTCTCCAGTGTCAGAGTTGTTGACAAGCTGTGTTTGTTTTTTTCTTATTAACGTCAAGAGAAATAAAAAAAACGGAGGCAGGCGAGATAACGACTGTTCATAAGTGAGAACAGAAACTAATCTGTATTAAAGATGTTATTCTTTAATAAATAAAAGATTGTAATGATTGGCAAATTGCTGTGGTGTAAGAGAAATAAAACACTTCAGGGACATGCTCGTATAGGAAACTAATCAGTATGGTCCCCCCGTCACTGACTATTTTCCGATAACAGAATGACACAGAGTGTTTTATTCCTTACTTAATTGTTGAGCAAGGTCGGGGAACGGGTAAACAGGCAGAGGGTTGATGAAGTGTTACTCTCAGGGGTGTGTGTGTGTGTGTGTGTGTGTGTGTGTGTTTATGAGCTGATCCCTTTTTCCAGGTTATGAAACTGCAGTTAATAATTAATCAGACATGAGCTGAGAAGAGCTTCATCATAACATTCCAGTGAGGAAATCGTTTAAACCTTAACATAAAGAAGAAGTTTTTTTTTTTGCTTTGTTATGTGTTTACTCTAACTTTAACTTTACTCTAACTTTAACTTTACTCTAACTTTAACTTTAACTTTACTCTAACTTTAACTTTACTCTAACTTTAACTTTAACTTTACTCTAACTTTAACTTTACTCTAACTTTAACTTTAACTTTACTCTAACTTTAACTTTACTC
>CM040989.1:23776235-23779389 GCA_022985145.1 Pangasius djambal | reverse complement strand
GAGAGAGAGAGAGAGAGAGAGAGAGAGTGTGTGAGAGAGAGAGAGAGAGAGAGAGAGAGAGAGAGAGAGAGGGGAATTTCATTCATGTCCCCAACACTTTTCAAAGGTTATGTCCACGAGTGGATCAGTTCAGAAAAGATCAGATCAGATCAGTTCCTGATCCAAAGCTTCAGGTGGATATTAGTCACGTGATGTTTTTCACCTGAGATTACGTGAGTAAATACGTGCTGACACCTGAAAGTGCTATTCGACGTGTCATGTCTTGCAACTACACGTGAAAATAAATAAATAAATCACGGAAAAATAAGTTGCAGGCGTAAATAAATAAATTGTATAGAAAGTGTAAAAACCTATATGTGAAAATGAATAAATTGTGTTAAAATCACGAGTGAAAAATAAGTGAATGGCGTAAAAATTAGTAACTGAATTGTGACTCGTGTTGAAAAACGTTAAGTGTAACGTGAAGTGTCTAAAAACCACATGCATAAAATTCACACGTGACGTTTGTGTGGATTTTCTGTGGCGTATTGAATCCTCCATTTTGATTTATTATTAGTTTATTATTAGTGTCGAGTTCCACAGATTGCACCATGACACTTACGAAGTTGAGGTCTGTGTAGTGGACGAGAGCTTCCTGTTCGGAGTCGTAGAGTAAAATGAGAAGAGGGTGAACGAGGTAGCAGGCAAAGCTGATGTTGGACAGAGGAACCCACACACGCATGGACAAGAACTTATTCACAAAGCCTAGACACACACACACACACACACACACACACACAGCTTACTGAACGACCTGTTTCGAGGCGACAGTGTGATGATTCATACACATTTATACACCATTCACGTGTCATCTGATCAACTACATCTGGACTACAGTTTCTTTTCGCTAGTACCTCCGTATCCCTCCTCACAGGCGAGGATGACCCAGGCCACAGCGAGAGCCCACAGTGAGCGATGGAGCCCCTGATACACAGCGTGACCCCGTGACCCCTGACCCCTCAGCGCGTAAGCACAGCCCACTATCGAGGCCATGATGGACAGAGAGACGAGCCAACCAGCAGCCGCCTGCCACTGAGGAAAAAGGAAAATATTTTTCCATCAGTAAATCTGTAAGGATGAAGTGGCGTTTAATATCAGCAACTCTGAAATCACCAGGAGTCAGAATAAATATGATCAAACGCATTCTGAAGCTTTTCACACGACACTCTTTAAATCTACGCCCTGTTTAAAAAAATACGTTCTGTATTTCTCTCTTTTTGTTGTCACTATATTTTTGCTAGTTTATTCTTTCTATATTTATTTATTCATATGATGTAACAGATCTGAGGTGGGATGGGATGCGGATGCAAGTGTAGATGTTCTTTATTAAGGGAAACACTAATAAATCAAACTCTAGCAGGGAAAGAAAGAAAAACTAACAACTCATTACTAGACAAGGCAAGAAAACTGAACATACCCAGACGCTAGTCACTATCACCCCACGACCACAGCACTGACGATAACAACGCTCAGCAGCTAAGCAGGGAAAACACACAGCTTATATAGAGTGACTAATCAGCGGAGCACAGGACAGGTGTGCTGAGACACAGGAAGTGATTACAGACAACAGAAGAAGACGTTCAAACACGTGAGTGACGGAGGCCTCTGCTGCTCTGGAGGGAAGCTCTGCCCATGATGGATGCCACTTTGTTTTTTATTATATTTATTGTGTCATTTATTGTATTGTTAAAAAAAATCAGCAATTCTAAAGCAACACATGGGTAAATAAGTTGCTGATAAATAAAATGTATAGATAAATAAATATAATTATATATTAAAAAAAATAAAAGCAAGTCTGGATAGCTGGGTATCTGTATCTAAACATCTCACATCTGAGAATCCGAGCATAGAAACCCTTCGCTTATATATTATATATTCAACTCAACTCATTTATATATATATACACACACACACACACACACACACTCACATACACAAACACACATGTATATATATATATATATATATATATTCATATACAAAATATTTTTATTTTACTTATATATTATATATTCAACTCAACTCATTTTTAGGGGACTTCTGAAATTAAATCCAAATTCTTACACCTCTTTATACGTTTTCTGAATAGTAATTTTTAAAAAAAAATCCCAAATATGCCAAAATATCACGTTCCACTTTATTTACTCGGGGTTTAAACTCTACCCGCTGCTTTATGAGATCTTCTTTCTTGGTCACCATGTAAATCCCTGCGAGGACGCCGAGCAGGTACGGACCGTATCTGGTGTACGGCTTGTTGTAGTAATACTCAAAGTAGCTTTCAGAGTTACTGAGGAGAAAAAAAGAAAAAGAAAAACCGCAGGATAACCATGAAAAATAGACAGACACGTACAGAGACACACCCAGTCACTTAAATAAATAAATGAAGTGAAGCTCGGTCACATGATCACTGACCTGAGTAAATAGAGCGTAGTAACAAGAACTGATTTTTTCTCTTGAACGCACTGTTTCTATTGTTCTCGTATATAAAAAGCAATAAAATTATTTGATAAGTAACTTGTTCCACAGCAATTTGCCAACAATTCCATTTTTTTTTTTTATTAAAGAATGAAAAATCATACTTTCTATCCATTTATAGTTGCATTTAATGTTATGGGACGTCAGCAAAACGAGTTCTCGCCTACGTTCTAGCAGCTATAAACACTCGTTCCCTCAGCAGCCTCTCTTTATTCTGTCTCTTGACATTAATAAGCCAAAAAACACTCAGCTTGCCATTTTTTTAAGGACAAACCACAAACTCCTCTGTCCTGAAGACGTCTGAAAACTGAAAGTTACAGCTTTACCCCTGACAGTTACAAAGCGCTGACACTGGAGACTCCTTCCATAGATGTTAAATAAACGTCTCCTTACAGAAAACGTCACCAGATCAATGATTATACATTTTTAAACCCTTTTATTAATATTAATTACATAATATAAATACCTCCTGACCAATCAGATAAGAGAATTTTTATAACACACCTTTATGCTCTGATATAAAAAGGTGACAAAATACAGTATATTTATATTAGACCTTGATCTTTAATTATTGTCTGAATAAATGTTCTAATTTATCATCTTAAATACATCATGATTGACACATTTCATTGCGAAGAAT
>CM040989.1:23763735-23771235 GCA_022985145.1 Pangasius djambal | reverse complement strand
ATTTCACTCAAAATTGGTGGTTAATTTAGTTCAAGTTCAAATAAATGTCTCACCGTAGGCAATAAGCGTGCGCACGTCTGCATCATCGCAGGAATCAGGCACACAAATACCTACAAAATAGTCCAGCGCCCCCTACATGACAACAGCAGCACTGTATTATCGTCAGCGTAAACATACAATAACACAGATTTCACAGGAAAACACTGAGGAAGCAGAAGTTTTACACGATTTTCCCGAATGGCGCCCAAATGTAGTTGATCAAAAAGTTTACTTCTCTTTTTTCTCCCTCTTGAAGTTAATAAGGCAAAAAAACAAACAAACAAACAAACAAACAAAAAATGCAGCTTGTCATGTCACCGAGAAACGCTCTCTCATAAACGCCTCTGTCCTGAAGATGTCAGAAACGTTACAGCTTTATCTCTGACTGTTACAAAGCGCTGACACTGGAGACTCCTTCCACAAACGTTGCGTAAACTTCTCCTTACACAAAACTTCACTGTAATGTGTCTGAAGTTGGCTTCTTTAGTTTTTCACTGGCGCTATGAAGTTAATGTAGCTAACAGTTAATGGAAACGTCCTGTACATCCAGGCTCAGTAATGCTGTTTGCACATAAACGGCTTCATAAGAGCAAAGAAAACAGTGTATTAAATAAAAACAAAAGTTGTGTTTATTGCTCGCTACCATGGTGTTTCCATTTTCTCCTTTACATCTCTGCGTCTTATTTTATTATTACTCATTTTTTTAGTAGCGTCATATTAAAGTGTCATACATCTCACTCAATCATAAAAGCATTTTTTTCTTCATTTGTCCATTCAGCTACGGCTTCAGACACCAACAATGCCTTGGCTAATCAACTACCTTTAATGATAATGTAAAATTGATATAAAAGTATTTGAATAAATAATGTTTTCTCCACTTTTAAGAGGCCAGATAGATAGATAGATAGATAGATAGATAGATAGATAGATAGACTTTATCAATCCTGTGAGGAAAATTGTTTAAAAATTGTACCTGTTTGAGGAAGACCTGACAGTATCGTCCTCCAAATCCAGGGCCTTTAACAGACAAACACTCCTGCAGAGAGCCGACTCTGTTCACGTTTCCGCCTTCGACGTCACTGCCCATCTTCCCGAACGCATCGTACACTGATCAAACCACACAGGAGATGATTTATTGATTGATTCATTTACCTGGGAGTAAAAGTAGCACCTTATGCATCTAAATAATGTATTACGTTTTTAATAAGTCATGATCGAACTATTCACTAAGCCTTAATTATGTAACAGATTCAGTATTTAGCAAAGAATTACTGAGTTACTGTCAACTCCTGGTTTAGTTTAGTGTTATTCATGGTTCATGTAAGGGATAAAACACTGTGAGTCGTGCTGTTGTAGGAAAATAATCAACAGGGTGGCGTGATGGAGTGGAGTTTCTGATTATTTTCCTACAACAGCATGTCCCTAAGTGTTTTACTCCTCTTAAACTACAGCAATTTGCTAATGATTACAGTTTTATTTATTAAAGAATGACATTTTTATCCATTTACAGTTACATTTAATTTATATTCACATCAAAACAAGTTCCTGTTATCACTTATGTTATAGCAGTCATAAGAAGTTACAGAAAATAACTACATGACAATATATTATATTGAAAGATTGACAAATATTCTATTAAACTGAAAACTTAATTCATTTTATTTTGTGGTTTTAGTGATAATTGATCAGTTACAGACAAAATATAGAAATAATTACATTAATTTAGTTAATGAATTTGAGTTAAAAGATTGTGTAATAGAATTTTAATATATTTTAGTATGTACAGATTTATTTATTTATTTATTTATTTTTACAGTTTGCAATACCTCTGGCACATCGTTTTGCTTCTAAGGTGAAAAAAAAGTCATGTAAATGTGCATATATTTACATATTCTCACTTGCTAAGATAATTCCTGATAATAATTATCCTGTATATTTCCACCTGCTAGAGTGTGATTAAATACTCAGAAACCTAATAAATATATTGTTTAAAAAAAGAGAGAAAAGGTCAATAAGTGCTAATAAGGTCCACAGTTCTTTTCTGTATAAGGAAAACTCCTCATCGGTTCTTTGATAATATAATAATCATCAGTGATAGTTTATAGACTAAGGTCATTATAACAGGTTATAGATGAGTCCGTGACTTACTCAACACTGCGTATTTGTCAGGCTGACTTTCCTTCAGTTCTGTGAGGAACATCACAGCATCCTGAGCACATTTCACGCTGATGTTGAGTCCACACGCAGCCGTCCAGGAGCAGAAGAAGAGGCCGAGGGTGGAGAGGACGGTGGTCTTTCTCACAGGCAGCATCTTCACACTCTCAGACCAGCTCTGATGGACCACGTTTAAGTAGCACGGACAGGAGACATGATTACGGAAGGATGGAGATATGACCGGCTTCTTTAAATCCTGCGTGCAAATCGAGGTTTCACGCACACAAAGGTCAGTGCTTCGGTTACACCAATTTTCCCGTGTGTTTTCATGCCAGGTGTGTTGACCTGGAATACTATCTATAAATTTGAAAGTAGAAACTTTATTTATTTGTGCTGCATACTAACACGTAGTATTGAATAAATTCCTTCCACTAATCACTAACTGCTTTTATTTATTTATATATAAATATGAATGACTCCGTGACTTACTAAGCACTGCGTATTTGTCAGGTTGACTTTTCTTCAGTTCTGTGAGAATGTCAGTAACCAGTCCGTGTCCTCTGAGTCGTTATCCCGCCTGCATCTTTTTCACAGTTGTCATTACTCGCTCTGCATTGCCTCTGAGAATGTTGTGACCGAATCTTCCACCTGTCACTGTTGTTACCTGTGAGACTGCTGTAGCCAGAATGTCCAGCCATGTCTCTGCTGTTACCCAATCTGAGTCCCCTCTGTACCTGCCACAAGCAAGCCTTGCATCTGTGTCAGTGTGGTTACCCGATCTGCATTTCCTGTGTCAGTGTTACAACCAAATCTTCCACCCATGCAGATCGGGTACCAGAGACATACTGTAGGTGGAAGAATTGGTGGTGACACTGGCACAGGAAATGCAGATCAGGTAACCGCACTGAAACAGATGGAAGACTTGCTTGTGGCAGGTACAGAGGGGACTCGGCGTGGTGAGACTGTTAAAACCAAACCTTCCACCGTTGTTACCTGATCTGTATTTCCTGTGTATCTGTTATAACCAAAGCTTCCATCCATGTCATTGTTGTTACCTGATCTGCATTTCCTGTGTATCTGTTATAACCAAAGCTTCCATCCCTGTCATTGTTGTTACCTGATCTGCATTTCCTGTGTATCTGTTATAACCAAAGCTTCCATCCATGTCATTGTTGTTACCTGATCTGCATTTCCTGTGTAACTGTTATAACCAAAGCTTCCATCCATGTCATTGTTGTTACCCGATCTGCTCTATGTCACATCTGCACCATTGCTGAATCTGCACCTGATCCGCCTGTCTAGTTTCCCACATCTACAAGCCATAACATTTCCTGTTCTGTTTATATGTTTATTTTACATCTATGGCCAATGGTAAAACTTCCTCATTCATCTGTACTTTGCAGAGTTTGATTAGCCACTTGGGCTTATAATATAATTACCATTTCTGGGTATGAAAATAATTAACAGTTAAAACTCATAGCTTTGTTTTTGCTCGATAAAGTACTTCACGTATCAAGTACCTCAGCGCTTTACTATGTGCATGAAAGCAGTCTTTGCTATTTGCTGAATAAAAACCCCACTGTACATCTGAGTTCAGGTTTGTTTTCTGTATTGTTTATTGACAATAACTATTTTTGTGGGCTTTTTTTTTTTACACAAACATCGGACAAGTCTACTGAACAGCAGCAAGACAGCCTAAGAAACGACCATCGTAAAACAGCTTCTCTCATGCACAAACAAACGCGTTCTCACAAATGTTCATTTATCCAAAAAGTTAAAAAAAAAAACACATAAATACATCCAACCTGTGTCCTGTGTGGAAATTCTGAACAAACATAGCACTGTAATAAAGATTTTTTTTTATTGTTATTATTTGCTGATACAATATCTCACGTCTCACCAGTTGAAAATGATGAAAGACCTCTTAGCTAACGGCTAACTGCTTCGAAAACATTCCAGTTTCATGTTTATAGACACATTCTTTCGTTGAAAGCAAGCAAATTAGGATCACCAGCCGAGTCAACCGAGCAGTGGAGCTAAATTAAATGCCTGTGAATTAGCAGGAAAAGGAAATTTGGCAAATATTTTCATACAGAATTATTTTGGGGAACTGGAAATGAGCCAGAATAGCAGGGCAGAACAGAATTACCTGATTTTCGGGGGTTACATAAGTACTAAAACATACCATAAATGCAGTATTTTGCCCTGCGTCTGTATTTCAACAGTTCCTGATCAAACAATAAAAATTAAGACTAAAAGAAATAAAAGGCAAAAAAAAAAAACAGCATGGTGCTGCTTGATATGAACACAGAAAAAAGCTCTGATATGAAATCGAACTCAGTAACGAGCTCTCCGAAAAGACGAATGCTAAGACACATGGGTTTGATATGGTCCTCTGGCAGTGGCTGAAAGTGCTAAAATATCTGTTATCTGTAGTGTTCTAATAATAAAAAAAAATCTAAAAAGTCATGGAAACAAATAAGGATGATGGAATAAAGTAAACACTTTGGTCTAAAGAAACAGGTTAGTCCAAAAACAAAAAGAAAAAAAGAAAAGAAATGCAGTCAGTCTGAGGAGACATGTTTGGTGTCTGAAGGTTGCTTCTTTAGTTTTCACTAAAGGGCTGCATTCAGAGTATTCAGAGCTGAGTTAAGCGCACAGTGAGGATTTAATACTGAAATTCTACACAGCAGTATTCACGCCTCAGACGTAACCTTACGCCAGTACGCAAGAGTTACAAACACAGGGGGGCGGAGTTTGTCTAAAACACAGGTATGTCTCAGTTACACCTGACTCTGACCTTGTACTTACACACATTTGTCTTGTGTGAAATCAGCTTGGTATCCAGCGATATGCTGGATAATGCCATTTGAAGCCAATATTTAATAGAGAAATATCGAAGGAGAATCGGAGGAATTATGTATTATGAACTTAAAGCTTCTCTATAAGCATAGCACATGAGTGCTTGGTCAGCTTATCCTTCAAACTGTGGATACATTTTCTGTTAACACAAACGGAGGCATCGTCTTACTAATCTGACAAATAGAAATAGCAAATTAAAAGTGTGATTAAAATCACCTACATCCCACACACACATTACGATTTCGTGAACTTTTCCCACATAAATATTGATGTAACCTCTGGACTCAAGTCACCGACTCTAACCTGGCATCACTCCGCACCAGTGTCTGACTCGGGCAGGGGGCGTGGCCTACATTCTGAAGGCTGAATTGTACGTCAGAAGAGATTCAGATGATAAAATAGACTTATTCTGATATTTTCTGAAATGTGCAAATGGTGTTTGTGAGGTGAGTGTGATGATTTACGCATGAGGTTTGCAGATACCAAACATGTCTTTGCTTATTGAATACGTCCGCGGTAAAAAAAAAAAAAAATCTAAAACTTCTTTCAAATGTGAATGAACGGCTTAATAAAGGAGCTCGAAATGAAGTCCAGCTTAAGCCGAGTGAACAAGTTCGGAACCTGGTGAAGACGACTAGGTTTCAACACATTTGGCTCGCTCGAGAACACAACGACGAGACGGGTCTAATAGAAAATAAAACTTCTGCCGTATAAAAGATCTATTGGACATCCATACAAACATCTATCATAAAGTGTACAAAATGCGTTTTTCATAGATATTTAAATACACGTAATTCCACTTTCAATATATTACATATCCTCAAACACACAAGTGTGCTTATTTATATTTATACATTTCTCATATATATGTGTATTTATATATAAGTCGTATATACGTGAGGCGTACAGAGATGCAGGAACGAGACGTATAACGTCTCCATGGTCCACCTTCCATCCACGTTTTCACATTTCAATGAAAAACAACAACGTATTTTCCCACGTGTGCGTGTATGTGTTTAAGGCGTGTTTTTCTGCACGTCTCCCATTTTCACATTTCCATAAGAACCGAGCACTTTTCCTGTTTTTCCACGGTTTTTCTGGTTCCGTATCTCAGTCTCTCGGGTTATGAAGGTCGGTTCCGTCTCAAACGTGGTTCTTTATTAGTGTTCGAGACAGACATCAGATTTCTGTAAAAATCTCACTTCTCAGCTGCGCTCAGTCTCTTGGATTTGATGAAGGCCATGCCGTGCGTGCGCATGTGCGTGTTTAAAGCCGGCTCCGTGTCGAACGTCTTGCCGCACACCCTGCACTGCGTGTCCGGCACGTTCGGGGCGTTCTCCTGCTGCTCGGCGCTTGGAGGCTCCTTCATCTTGTGCACGATGAAGAGGTGTCGCGCGAGCGAGTGGCGCGACGTGTAGCACAGGCCGCACTCGGAGCACTGGTGTGACGAGCCGTCCGTCTTGTGCGACGGGAGATGCTTCTGGAAAAGCGGCAGCTCGGTGGTGGAGAAGCTGCACACGGCGCATCTGTGAGTCTTTAACACGCTCACCTTCAGCTTCTTCATGGGCTGAGGGCACGAAGAGCCCGTGCGCTCGTGGCTGGGAATCCCCTCACGTCGCTCTTCCTCGTCTTCTTCCTCTTCCTCTTCTTCAGCGTCCTCACCGTCAGAGTTGAGCTTTCGTTTAGGACTGCGTACCTGCTCACACAAACAAGATCATTAGGGTTCGTATTCAACTTCTGCCATTTAAGTCTAAAAGTTGCGTTACTTATTTATGCAGTGAAAGTTATGCATATTCAGAGTCGGGTTACACACGTACTTAAATCGATTTAAGAAAGATTTCATAAAAGGTCATCACTATATCCATGACATCTCAGAAAAGCGTATCGTGACATACTTTATCACAATATCAATATTCATCATATCATCATATCAGTCCTATAATAAGTCACTCTACAGTATATGATGCAGTTTCTATCCAGATGTTCGTCCATGTTTTAAATCTGCACACAACAAATCTCTGAATCTAAACACCAGAACTTTTATAAACATCACAAACAGTCACTTTTTTTTAAATAAAAGGTGGGAGGAGTTTAGGAAATATTTTCAGGACCTGACCACACAGCACATTAGATTGCTCGTTAAAGTTTTATTTCTCTATCCAGATTTGCCTTTTTTTTTTTTTTTTTAAAGAAAATATTTATCTCTGTGTATCCAGTTTAATTTAGTTCTGTGATGTTGTTTCTGGACGTTTTCCCTCGAGGTCATTAGTTAGCTGTTAGTTTTTAACTTATCAACGTTAACCTAAATGACGGATGAAGCCGAAGTTGAAACAGCGGCATTACAATCTTTGTTATAGATGTTTATTTTCTGACTCCTACATTATCGATTCAGTACAAAAACCTTTTAGACTCCAGACATTAGTTTTCCGGCACAGAATGAAACGC
>CM040989.1:23753556-23763635 GCA_022985145.1 Pangasius djambal | reverse complement strand
AAGAAGCGAGTCGACAGTCAAAGTCTCCAGAAGAACTGCGGCTGCTTCTGCAAGATGCTCAGTAACACTTACAGCTCATTTCCTTATCAAACTGCACACACTGCACCTGAGACACTGTTTATTTATTTAAAGCGAAGGATCGTCACATTAAATACTGACTCTGTGTCATTTATTACTGTTTACTGCTCTTTATAGGATTTTTTTTAAATGTAGAAACATTTAATTTCACAGTACTTTACACACACACACACACACACACCCACACACACACACACACACACCCACACACACACACACACACACACACACACTCCCTCTACTCACTCTAAATACTCACTTGTATAATAAGTCATAAAGGGAAGGTGAGAAAACGCAGGCTTAACGTATCTCATTCCATACAGCTAGTAAAAATCACCTGCTCTTTAACAGCGGACTCCTCCATGCTGCTGGACTCCACCACTGACTTCCTCTCCGCTTCCTTAATGCCGTGCATCAGCTGGATGTGTTTCTCCAACAGCAGCCTCTTGGTGAAAGTGCGTTTGGAGTCCGGACAGTGACTGAGGGAAGAAATCGGTGCAGAACCCTCTGATCTGTAAAGTGTGTTACTACAAAACAATATCATAGCTATGCAATTTGTTTTATGATTTGTTTTATGCAAAACCACTTTTTATCCAAATGAAAGAAGCCTCCAAACGTTGACGTAACGGCAATTTCTTTCTCCAAACACCAAATATAAATAAAATGGGACTATTAAAAAAAAGAACATTTCACGTGAACGTGTGAAAGAGGATGACTTCCGGTAAATGCGATTTCGTGAAGTTGGTGTAGCTGAACTTTAAACCTGCAAACTCGTAAATGTTTAACGTGTGAGGCAGTGGAAAGCATCTCACAAGAAGACAATGAGCTACGGTCTCTTCTTACTAAATAAAAACGAGGAATTTTTTTAACATCTAACGCATCTTTAAAACGTTTATTTTATTTAATCTGTAATGGTTTCCATAGATTTATAACCATTTCATCGTTTGTCAATCTTTTACATACAGTCTAAAGCACTTTGAGACTCTTGACTTGGAATGATAAGAAAAAGTGCTATATATTAAAAACAAACCTTTCTAAAAATGTGTATTATCAGTTGAGCCATTTTTCCCCCATCTTTAAAACAGGAATTGATGAAAAGATTAAAACGGGTTACATCCTAATTTTGCTAACACTCGTTTTATTCACACAGACAAGCAACAGGCGGACTCGGTGATACTCACGGACAGGAGTAAACTTTCCGAACGCCTTTATGTTTGATCCGATTGTGTCTGCAGAGACTGTGTGACGAACTAAACGACTTGTCGCACTGACGACATGGATGTTTCTTCAGTTGCTGCAGAGAGAAAAAGCGAAAAACAGAAAAAGGCAGAATCATTTTAAACACTCTGCTGTATGGATTATGCTCAAAAGGACAAATGTACAAAACATTCGAATAATATTTCTCACTAATGCTCGCAGTGGGTGTGGCGTTAATCAGCTGCCTATATACAGTTTATAAAAACACTTGTGAATTTGTTTTTTGTGACAACAATAAACCTTCCCCGCTGTTCAGCCCGCGTCCAGACCGCACCGGCACTGTAATCACTTCATTGGGCGTATAAATTCATCAGCACACACGTCACGACTCGGCTAACCCCAAGACAAAGTGTGTTATTTCCCTTTAAAGGGCTAACATTATCCTCCTCACAATGTTTCTGAACATTTATGAACCATTATTTCTGCATGGAGTCCACTTAACCCCACCTTCAGTAGGAAGAATTGTAGAGAATTGTAGACACATGTACCCTCTTATGGTTGTTGACTTCTGATTGTTGCAAATTACACACACCACTCTGAACGGGCCGCTATTGGTCAGTTATATAACCACAGTATCAATTCGTGACAGCTGACAAAATGTAAGCAGTGATGTGGAACTTGAGGAAAGTGTAAGGAAATCGCAAATCTAAAAAAAGAAAAAATCACTGTATAGGACATATGGTAAAGTTTTCTGTAAGCAGAAACGTGTTTATTTAACATCGATGGAAGGAGTCTCCAGTGTCAGCGCTTTGTAACAGTCAGAGGTGAAGCTGTAACTTTAAGTTCTCCGACATCTTCAGGACAGAGGAGTTTACGCTTTTTGCGTTTTCTCGATAACATGACAAGCTGCATACATTTTTGCCTTATTAACTTCAAGAGAGAGAATAAAGAGAGGCTGGCGAGGGAACGACCGGTTATCGCTGCTATACCGTATAAGTGACACAACGTTAAATGTAACTATAAATGGATAAATATATGTTGTGTCATTCATTAATAAATCAAAAATTGCAACTGTTGGAAAATCGCTGTGTTAAAAGAGGAATAAAACACTTCAGGGTGGTAACAGTTCGGGGACAGGGAGTAACTCCGCTTCATCACACCACCCTGTCGTTGATTATTTTCCTATAACGGCATGCTGCAGAGTGTTGAACTCCTTACATAGCATGTGATTTGTTACTGGAGGATTTGGTTAGTGAGCTATAAGAACAGCTATCGCCAATTAACTTTTATTAGCTTGATGGAGCACTGGGTTTCCTCGCTTCATTACCTTCCCATGCTCTCTCTTCATATGAGCGATGAAGACTTCTCTCTGTGTGAAGAGACGGTCACACTCCTTACACGTCCAGCCAGGGCACGAGGACGACACGGACGACGAGACGGGCTTCTTGTGGATGTCAGTCCCGTTACCGGGTTTCTTCACAGGAGACAGGGGCTTCTTGTCCCCTTTGTCCAGGCTGTTTACAGGACCCGAGTCTTTGCTGTTGGAGTTCGGGGTCAGGGAGTTGATCGGCTTGCTGCTGAGCGGGAGATTAATGCCAAGGTTCGGGGGACCGTCGATGGTCTTAAGCGTCCCGTGTGTTGACTGTAAAGAGAGAACGGAGACACGTTTTGGGAAAGTGTTCTGAAAAATAAACACTACGCAGATATGATTACTATATTGGTGGAAATTTGACTACAAACGGTACCAAGCAGGGACGATACGCTGAACACAAAAACAGAGTTACTGATATCCAGAAGGAATCTTTAACACTGCAGCACCTTAATTTCCATCATCACCTTAATATGATCCAGCATGAGCTGCTTCTGGGCGTAGTGCATGGAGCAGTCCGGACATTTGAAGACAGACACTTTCTGACTGGACAGGTGCTGGTCAAAGTGTGTGTAGAGCAGAATCTGCTGGGTGAAGACTGTATCACACATGGAGCATTTGTAGATCAGCCTACAAAAAAACATGAAAAAGTGACCATTATGTAAATAATAAAGCACATCAGGTGATCAGGTGTGATGAAAAGTTACTGTTCCCACCCTGAACTTCATTATTTCTTGTATTTTTTTTATTTTATCCATTAGTAGTTACATTCAATGCTCCGGAACGTCTGTGAAACAAGTTACGTTATAGCAGAAACCTGCATTATAGCAGCTATAAGCAGTCGTTCCCTCACCAGCTTCTTTTCTCTCTCTCTCTCAAAGTTAATAAGACCAAAAAATAAATAAATAAATAACACACAGCTTGTCATGCTACCGAGAAACCACAAAGAAACTCCTCTGTCCTGAAGATGTCGGAAAACGGGAAAGTCAGCGCTGACACTGGAGACTCCTTCCATAAATGCTAAATGTTAAATGTTAGCATCTTATTTTAATCATTTTAGTGGAACTGTCATAAAAGCAATTTATGCCACCATTATTAATATAGGACGCATGTTTTAACGTTACATCGTACCTTAAACGATTAAATAACAAATTCTTTATCCATCCCTGAAATTAATTCCCGGCTACGCCACTGGGTAAGATTAGGATGGTAATATTTAGGATCACCGCTTACTAATTATATCCTAAGGATAAGAATTTAAGACACTCATATCCTGCACTATTTGAGAAAATGATGTTAATATGTCTGAAATGCAGCTAGTAATAAAACAGGAGAGACCGAAAGTTTAAAAAAAACAAAAACAAAAAAAAAAACGTTGAACAAACCCATTGCTACATTGCGGAAATGACAACATGTTGAGCAAATATAGTTGAACCGGACAGGATATGTCTCACTCACAGTCACATCTGTTATAAAGAGGAATATTCCTGTCACTTAACGTGGACAGAAATGGCCGTATTGAAAGACGTTCACTCACATGTGTCATCGAGAGTCAATACACATGTCACGGGTCTTTAATATGGGCTGTTTAGTCGGAGTGTGATTATGTTTCCTGAGAGTCACACTGAAGCACAAAGGAGCCACCTGCTCTTTTCATTAGCGAGTGCTGATTAGTGGAGGAGAAGCTGGGTGTGGAAAAAAAATCTACAAGCTACTGTGGATAATTCGTTTCTACTCTGTCACTGTTTGGGAAGCAAAACATCACAGGAGGAAGTGCGTGTATAGGAACCGATCTGACTCGCTTATTAAATCACCACGTAAAATTTGTGCTCTATTTATGGAAAAAAAAAAGCTTTAAGTGTTAGAAACAAAATTTAAAAATCTGTAATCGGTGCCACTTGAATTAGCAGTTGTGGCAAAATTCACAAGGGCAAATTAGCATTTATATTCTTCTTCTCAAATGAAGTCTTTCGATGACACAGGTAGTGTAAAATCACACTAATGTACAGTACGTATGTGGAATAAATACGAGACTCACTTAGGCTCTCCGATTTTCACACCCGGGTGCTGAGTGTAGGCGTGGGAGTGAGTGCCCGGAGCAGATTTGAAGGCCATGGGGCAGATAGGGCATTTGTAGAAGATCTCACAGTGGGAGCCCTGGGTGTGTGACTTGAGAGCAGCGACATCAGCAAAGATCACGCTACAGTGGACACATCTGAGGATGAACAGAATAAGAAAAGGATCGGACCTTATGCCTTCAAATAAATATGACTGCATCCACGTCAACGAGACGACCATAACGGTGGTTACATCTGTCATTTCAGAGCTCAAAGCTTGCTGAACAGGGTTGCCAGGTCTGTGCGATTTTAAACAAAATAAGTAAGGAATAAGTGATGTGCTTTTATAGGAAAATAATCAACAACAGGGTGGAGTGATGTGGAGATTCCTCTTAGAGAGCCCCAGTCCACAAAGTGTGTACTTCCTCCTATACCACAGCAATTTGACAAAAATTCATTTATAGTTACATTTAACGTCATGGAATGTTTGTGAAACAAGTTAGTTCCTGTTCTCACTTACGTTATAGCAGCTATAAACAGTCATTACCTCACCAACCTCTCTTTTTTCTCTTTCTTTTCTCTCTCTCTCTCTCTTTTTTTTTTTTTTTTTTTACAAAACTCCTCTGTCCTGAAGATGTCAGAAAGCTTAAAGTTACAGCTTCACCTCTGACTGTTACAAAGTGCTGACACTGGAGACTCCTTCCATAAATGCTGAATAAACATCTCCTTACAGAACAAGTGTTTGTTTTTTAATCCATTTCTGTGGAGTGAAGTCCTTGTGAATGAGCTGTTACTACAGAAATGATAACGTCTTAGAAAAAAATGCATCTGTTTTCAACAAACTTAAACCTCTTGACCAATCAGAATCTAGAATTCAACAGAATTACAGTAAAAACTGCTTTTACAATTAAGCAACATTGTGATATTTAAAAGTAGTGTCATACAGTACATTTTTTTACATTCTACACAACCAAAATTGATCACAAATTCTTCGATATATTGTCATTAATAAAAAAAAATACCTGTGAGAATGAATACACTGGATCACTGAATTTAGGTTCTGTCTTTTAATATACCCGAACCCAAACCCAAACCTATGGACAAAAAAATAGTTAGTAAAAATAAAACCTCAGACCTGGCAACGCTGCTGCTGATGGTGCAGTCATGACCAATTAAATGCTTGCTCAGTACCCCTACCTCATAAAAGTGAGCTGTTCAGCAAAATGTACAATAAGAGCAAAAAAGCTTCTGTCACCAGACAATGATACGAAGTGATGAAATAATGAAGTAATGACCACATGAGCTGATGCGGGGACTGACCGGTAGCCCACTCGGCGCGTGTAGTGCAGGCAGTTCTTGGTGACATGTGATTGGAAATGGACGGAGCGACAGATGGCGCCGCACTCTGGGCAGATGTACGGAGACTTGTGCTGATGGATTCGCTGATGAGAGGCGAAGCTGCACTGGTTTGGCAGCAGCATTTGGCAGATGGTGCAGGTTTTCTGCAGCAGAAGGAGAATAAAAAGAACGTACTGTAAAAGAATATAAGCGCTATACATAGAGATTACATTGTTTTGTTTTCATGTCCTGTGTGTATCATACTGCAAGGCATGCACATTTATTTCAGGCTGACTTTTAAAAAGCTTCAAAGATCACATAAGAATGGATCTATAGCGTTCGAACATACTTGTCCACTCGACTCAGCAGCCTGTTGATAGTGCATGGCCAGAGACGACTCGTCTTGAAACACCTCATTACACTCCAAGCACTTGAGATTCGATCGACACACTCGGGAAGCATCTTCATCCAGGGGCATGGCAGCCACTACCGGAGCCGAAGAAGGTGCTGAGATCACTGTTGTTTCACTTTTCCCCTGATTTCCTGCAGAAGAACCGTGACCTGTAGTTGAAATGGGGGCACTAGAGGTCACCGATGGGGCCAAGATCATCTGATCAGCAGGGATGGGCTTTAAAATAAGGTGGGAACACTGCATAACCACGCCTTTGTCTTTGTGTCCTCTGGCATGGGATAAGAGACTGCACTTGTTGTAAAAGACCAAGTTCTTGGAGCAGTGGTTGCACGTGACTTCAATACGAACACTTCTTCTGTCATAATGTTGAGTTAGACTTTTCTCAAGAGCAAAGGAGTCACCACACTCAAGGCATTTATAGCCACGGGATGGTAACGAAATACAAGCTGAGGAAGGAGGGCAAAGATTGGGAACATACACCGGCACAGGGTTGATGCTGCTCAAGACCTTGTTGAAGGCCTCAACAACTGAACTCTGTGAACTGGCCAGCACTTGCACACGGGACACTTTCTTAGGAGGTTGGCTGGCCATCATGGCTTGTTTGATGGGTTGCTGGGGTTTAGACAGAACCTGGTGGAGCTCGGAGGCTGATGCAGCTTGGGGCAGGAGGTTCAAGTTGGTAAGATGGACAGTCTTTGGCACAAGTTTGGTGCTGGCGAGGCTGGAAGCAGGTACCACAACTGTTTGCTGCTGAATAGCATTGGCAGCTTTGAGGATGGCACTGCTGGCACTTTGAACAGACGCAGCAGGTATGACTGTGGCTTTTACTGTTGTATTGTTGGCCAATTTTAAGTTGATTACCTGGGAACCAGCAGTTTTTACTGCAGACACCGGTAGAAAGGCAGTAGCGACAGGCTTGATGGTCATTTGCTTCGTGACTTCAATGGTTGAACCTCCAGAAGTCGCTACCACAGTGGTAGGGAGTGCTGTTCGGGTAGGAGATGACAAAACAGAGTTTGATGTGGGGGAAGACAAGAAGGAAGATACCACAATGGATCCCGAGTCGATACCCTTCTTCAGACCTTCAGGGTCAAACTCCGGCAGCACCCTGGTGACAGTCCTCTTGATCTGGCCCGAAGACGTCTTGATGGTTTTAATGCGCACTTTAGGAATGACAGGGGTGGATCCCGCAGGGGATGATGGAGACCCTTTGCTGCTGTTCTCGCTGGTGACACTACAAGGACTCTCGGGCTGTTTGGAAAGCATTTTCTTGGCAAGCTCCAGGGCTGACTCTTGCTCTGGGATCTTTTCTGTCGCCTTTGGACTCTCCTTAGCCTCTTTTGGAGAGTCCTGTTTATTTACAGTGGGTTCAGCAGCTGTCAAGTCCGTGCTGGCCTTTTTTGCACTAAGAGCAGCAATAGCAGCAATGCAGGATGAGAGCTTGGCAGATGATTTAGCCTTGGCTTGAGACAGGTTGGTCATACTCAACCCAACAACTGGCTCCCGTGCTTCTTTTCTGTCTTGGCCGTTGAGTACCTCTTTGAGTTGGTCCTCTGTTTTTCTTAGTTTTGGAGGATCATAGGCATTTGGGTTTCCTAAAGTACCATTGGTATTAGTGTTTTCAGTTTTTGAATGGCTGTAATTGTCATTAGTCCCTATCTTAGATGGACCATTGCCTGAAAGGTTAGAAGGAAGCTCCTCTCGCTTAGAGCTAAGTCCTGTAAGAGGATTTGGTCTGAAACAAGGTAAATTGTTTTGCCTGTCCAAAGGGTCATCTACTTCAATCTTGTCATCATCATCAAACTCGTCGGCACTGGAAATGGGACTGAACTGGTTATACCTGGAGCTAGTCACTTCTGTCCCATGATTTCCACCTTTTTGAAGCTTGTCACCATCTTTGCTAAACCGGTTGTTAGGCGACATGGCCATGAACCCGTTGTGCATTCCGTTTCCAACCGAGGAATGGATATCTTTGTCTGAAAGTGAGTGATCGTTGGCATCAATGTTTCGAACATTCTTGACAATAACGCTCACTCCGACATCTGGCGTCGATGGAACGTGGGAGTCCTCATCGTGGTGGACATTTTGTTTGAGCTGCCCCTCGTGGTCATCGTGGCCGGATTCGATAGCGGCCTTGGGGTCGACCATATCAGGAATGTCAAAGGCCGCAAGTAGATCATCAAAGTCCGGGGTTTTCATGTCGCCCATGGTCTTATGAAAATGAGCTAAAACCCTTTTGAAAGAAAAAAGAGATAAAGAATAAATATAATGTTAATTTGGCATCAGAACAATTACATCCTGCCTTAAATTATACATCACCTTAAAAGACATAAAAATTATAAATGGACACTTTCCTTAGAGAACCACATACGGTGCAGCGGCATATAAGGATTAATATGTGCCAGGTAATTTGCCATATTTTGAAAAATAACAATTTTTACTGTAAAGTAATATTTTTACCACAAAAAATACGAGAGCATTTAGCCATCATGTTCAAATTTACTTTGATGGAAAACTTTATTATGTGGAATTACAGATAATCTTTCCATCTGAACACGAAATGCACTGCCGCTTCGCTTCTGTCGAACGTTTTGCGTGAGGTTTAATGTTCTGGAAATACTTAAGGCTGCCTTTCCTTTGAAACTGTGTATAAATCTACAGCTGTCCAGGAACTCCCAGCGATTATAAAGGAAACGTGACTGCAATCACAACACCACCTGCATTAGCTTTGGGCATTTGATGTATTGCATGCTATTATGTATTATACCACAGCGTTGTTGAATTCTGGATTGTGATTGGTCAGAAGGTGGTGATTCATTTTCTATAACAGCAGCTCTGACAGTAGTGCAGCTGCCAATCACAGGTCTATATTAATGCACTCGTCCTAATACGTTATCGTTTCTATAGTAGCAGCTCATTCACAGAGAACTTGCACGGCGGACACTCCACTTTAGAAAGGGATTGAAAAACGAATAATCTTCCCGTAGGTAGATATTTATTTAACATTTATGGAAGGAGTCTCCAGTGTCAGTGCATTGTATCGTCAGAGGTAAAGCTGTAACATTTCCGACATGAGGAGGTTTTAGGCTGGTGAGGGAATGACTGTTTATAGCTGCTATAACGTAAGTGACAACAGGAACTAACTTCTTTTGTGAACATGCCTTGACATTAAACTTAACGATAAAAACTTAACTTTGTTGGAAAATTGCTGTGGTAGAAGAGGAATTAAACATTTTGTGCACTGGGGGCTGTTGTAGAAAAATAATTGACCACTTTGGGGTGGTAACAGTAACTCTGCTTCATCATACCACCCTGTCGTTGATTATTTTCCTATCACAGCATGATGAACAGTGTTTTTCTGTCAGCTAAAATCGAAGTACCTTTTATTAATGTAGCATATATTAACCTAGATAGATGAAACTGGTTTAATCTGGTTTAAATGAATTATCTTAACGTATCGTGGAACGTTAAGATACATTCAGGAACGCAAGCAGATTTGGCCAAACATCCTCCTGAACAGTGTTGTGATACGAAATATGTCATGGTATGAAGAAAAGATCAAATCCAGAAACATGAGGATGGGCTAGTCAGGTTAGCCACCAGTGCTAACCCCACTGCTGCCTGTATT
>CM040989.1:23719495-23753456 GCA_022985145.1 Pangasius djambal | reverse complement strand
AAAAAAAAAAAAAAAAAAAAAAAAAAAAGAAAAAAAAAAGGAGGTTATGTTGGAGAAACGAGAGGCAAAAGGCTTAAAACAAGGCCTCACAATAAGCCAGCAAGCAAAGCTACCATGAAAATCAGATGCCTCAGATCACATAAAGCAACACAACCTGATAAATTCAGTCAGGGATCCTGACACACACACACACACACACACACACAGAGTAGTGAAAGCATGCAAATGAAGCACTCCTCACCCTCGCTTCCGACCATTTTTACTGCAAAACAACCTCCTTTCATCCTTCTTTCCTTCCTTCCTCCCCCTCAAACACACCACTCTCGCACCCTCTGCCACCACCAAATACCTCCCTCCCTCCTTCCCTCCTTTCTTCCTTCCTTCCTTCCTTTCTCGCTCTCTCTCCACTGAAAAAATCCCACTTTCCATCGCAGCACTCATGGGTCACATTACGCCTGACAAACAGCAGCTCGGCCCAGGCAGCCGCACTGATTGTGATATCGTGACCCAAAAAAAAAGCTGCTAACGTGTGACTTTTCCCTCCTCCATCATGGCTGCTCGTGCTATCCGGCCCTGTCTCGAACATGCAGGAACCTGCGATGAGAAGGAGAACCGTATGAAACCCTGACATGACCCTGCTAACACGCACTGAGGCTTCTTTTGCTCCCTATTTTCTTTTTTAAAGCCTTGCTATCTGCCCTGTAGCACAGTGACTGCATTGTTCCTCATCTGCCTCAAACCGGTTTCAACCGGTTCCGGTCCCCTCACTTAATGTGTGTGCTGCAGTGCAGCCTCGCAGGACGGACACACACACACACACACACACACACACATATTTCCGTCAGAACTGGAACATTCCTGTCAAGATAGTCATGTTAGGTCAGATTTTTTTTATTGCCAGAAACCCTGATGTCATGAAACATCGAGTGTTGATGATCCTGGTGTGACCTGTAGATAGGATTAAACACAATTACTGAAAATAAATGCTGAAATACAAGCAAATGCGTCTCAGAGTCATTCCTGACGTCATCTACGTTAAACATGGATGAAGTTTTCATGGCCCGAGACCTCGAGTGCTCCTCTGAAGAAAGGACTAGGCCTGAAAAACAGACGTGAACGCTCGTGGACAGTGAACATGCACGCGCCAGGCTCGGGAATGGGTTTATATGGATGGATGGATGGCGTTAAGATGGAAATGGAAGCCGAAAACAAGCCAGAAACGAAGAGCATCGTGCACTCTCTCTCTCTCTCTCTCTCTCTCTCTCTCTCTGTGTCTGTCTCTCTCTGTCTCTTTCTCTCCCTGTGTGTTCCCTGAGAAAAGAAAAAAAGCAGATGAAGGAAGAGTAGTAAACAGTAAACACGGCTCGGTACCTGGCCTCGTTTTTGATTCTTGCCTCTCCGTTTCTACCCCATTCTGCAGCACTGGTTTTGCTCTTCCGTTTTCCTGCTCTACCTCCCCCCTCACTCACTCTCTCACTCTCTCCAGTTCATGCTCCTCTCCCTTTATCCAACGTCCCTGCTTCCTCTCCTTCCTCGTCTTCTCCCAGAACGAAAGAGAGAGAAAGAGAAAGAGAGAGGGGGGGATTTCTGTCAATTAAACTCAGCTGTCTTGTCCTTCAGTCCTGGGCAACCTAAGCACCCTGTCTTCTCTAACTGAGGGAGAGAAAACAAAAGGCCATAAACACATGCACACACACACACACACACACACACACACACACACACTCACACACACACACACACACACACTCACACACCAATGCAAACATGCATGAACCGGTGCCTACCCTAAATCTCTTTGCTCCCTCGTCTACTGGGAATCTTCCATGATTCCAAAATCCATGCAAACGCTGCATCTCGATCCATCCAGGCCCCATTCTGTTTCTGTGTGTGTGTGTGTGTTCAGTATATTCAGTGTGTATGTATGTGTTTTATTATTTTGTTTTTTATTTCTTCTCTTCCTCTTGTCCTGTGGGTCACCCTGTGTCTTCGCAGATGCAAAGGAAAAAGGGGGCAGTGTTCGACAGGCAGCTCTGGCCTTTTGTCTACGTGTGTGTGTGTGTGTGTGTGTGTGTGTGTGTGGTGTGTGTGTGGTGTGTGTGTCAGAAGAGACAGTACTGGCTTGCAAACTGCGGAAGCCAGAGAGCTGGGGGGCGAGAGGAGGTTGGAAATAAACAAAAAAAAGAACGAAAGGATTAGAAGATGGGATCTTGTGTACCTTTAGAGGAATAAAAAAAAAGAACAAAGGCCCATCATCATGGCGACTGGGGAGCTGCGACGGCTCTGCAGGGGTGGTGTGTGTGTGTGTGTGTGTGTGTGTGTGTAATCAGGGCCTGGTCTTGAGACTCACCGAGCTGCTGGGTAATAATATATAATCACACATCAATCATTATAGCAGGAGATTTTTGTGTATAGTGAGTCAGAGGCCAAATAAAATATTAAATGATGACGATGATGGATTGAAAAGGCAAACACACCAGGACAAATTTCAGTGACGTTTAAGGAAAAGTATACAGCAATATATCCTAAGAGTGGAAAAAGTAATAATATATTTTCTTTTCTTTTCTTTTCTTTTTTAAAATTGCTGGTATCATCTATACTCCTATAAACACTGAACAATTGCATATTTAATAAAAAAAATGAAGTATATAGAGTGGTGTCATAGGTGCTGTCACGCTATAAAATAAAAAGTGCATCGTAATGAGGAGTTGATTGGATATCAGGACATTTTATTTTCTATCTTTATTATTACACTACATGGCTAAAAGTTTGTGGACACTTGATCATCATATTCATATGCGCTGGAAGCACACAGTTGTATGGAACGTCTCTGTGTGCTGTAGCTTTACAGTTTCGCTTCACTGGAACTAAGAGGCCCAAACCTGCTCCAGCATGACGACGCCCCTGTGCACAAAGCGAGCTCCATGAAGACATGGTGTGTGAAGGCTGGAGCGGAAGAACTCGAGTGTCCTGCACAGAGCCCTGACCTCAACCCCACTGAACACCTTTGGGATGAACTGGAACACCGACTGCACCCCAGACCTCCTCGACATCCCAACATCAGCGCCTGATCTCACTAACGCTCCTGTAGCTGAATGAACACAAATCCCCACAGCCTCGCTCCAACATCTAGTGGAAATCCTTCCCAAAAGAGTGGAGCTCTTTATAACAGCAAATAATAAATCTGGAATGAGACGTTCAACAAGCACATACGAGTGTGATGTTCAGGTGATCACATACTTTTTGCGTGTCCTTCTTAGTTTCTCATATTATTGATTAGCGAATCTCAGTCAGGCAGAAGAGATAGAAAGCCCTTTGATCTATCGTCAGGTGATTTGTTTTGACTTTTCCTATAAGCGCTTCTTGTTGGGGGCGTGGCCACGCAAATTGTGCTTGATCATTAGTAGACCATATACATGTGTACGTTTTCTGTACCTGTGCTAAGAACTCAATAACTTACAAAACACCTTCAGAACTGTCGCTGACATGATGCGTCTTTTTAAACGCTGTCTAGATTTATAGCTCTGCTATTTAAATTCGGACTTGGAAAAAAAAAAAGATCTCTTCCTGGAGTATCTTTAACCTGAGAACGAAGTTCAAAACCTTTTTCACACAGGAAAAAATGCAATCTTTACCGACACGTCCATTCAGACAGGACCTACAGTATATTTACTATATTACCTGGATTCTTTCTACAGGTTATTTTATACTAGGAAAAAATACGCTGTAATCTTCTCAGACAGAGCGTATAAAAAATGACAGATTCGGACGAGACGAAAATCCCACAGATACCCTGAGAAAAATTACATTACCCCACCTCTACATGTCAAACGAATCCTGTCCAAATAGGGCTAAAGCTTTTCACAGCTTTACATTCCTCACTCTTGCAGCCACACACCTTTCCCATTAGTTTCAGTGTAGTTTCTAAATAATTCAGAGTTACAGAATGTGACTTAGAATTAAAAAAAAAACAAAAACAAAAAACAAAACCCTGAATATAAGAAGTTAACTTGGACCCAGTGGAACACACCTCGTAGCTAATATTTGCATCAATTCAATACAGTATCTGATTCGCTGCTGTATTTCTACACGTGAGCACGTGTGATGATGCAAAGGCTGCACAGTTTGTCGCTTGTTAATCGTTATCACGATACTGTGATATTAGTCTGTTACACAAGCATGCGGCATGCAAACGAGCAGATTAACTAATCCAAAATAAATAAATAAAAGAACACAGATCAGTCTGTAGCCAGAACACATCACGGATTCGCAGTTCGTTTTACTATATCCGTGTTGCAATATGATTTGTAATATGAAGTCACTGCGCTATTTTGGTTCGTATCAGATCAGTATGAGGCATCAGCTGACACTCAGAGCTCTCATATCACTCTTATCTTTCAGACAGCAGCCAAGCCGAGGACAAGCACTCAGATTAAACTCTGAACTCAAACACTGTGATGACTTTTCAACTTCTAAACCTTAACCTCTAACACACAGACCTCTGATTTTCAGAGCCTGTGTAAAAATGTGAAACATCTAAGTGTGTTAGGGAAAGCAGAGTGGATCTGCACATCATCAACACATGAGGCAGTAAATCATCGTGAAATAATGTGCTTTTCCTGGACTCTTAGTCACAAGGATAAAAAATAGCATCCAAAAAAAGGCTGTGTATTTGCATCACTATCTCTAGTGAAGTCTCTCAAGCTGCGTTCGTAAACGTTTGGAGGATGTGGTGGTATGAGGAAAGAAAAATGTGCTTTTCTGTGTATTATATAACAGTTATGGTTAATATGTTCAATATGATGATCATGATAAATTATGTCACAATTAAACCATATGCCTTAAAGTACATATTTTTGCCATATTGTTTATCCGTATAATACAGATAATGGCCCTGAGTGAAAGCTCTGCCTCAGCTGTTTCAAGATTCAAAGAACCTTAAGAAAAATCACCAAACCTTCTTTTCCCACAGGATATAAGGGAATCTTTATCAACACATCACTTCAGATGGGATGTACATTACCTGGGGGTTTTTCTAGAGTTTCAGAGACATACTGGTAATAATTACATCACCCTAAATTCCCCATGTCACACAAATCCTGTCTAAATACATCAGCTTCAGCTGTTTCAAGATGTACTTTCTTCAAAAAAAAATCATGAATCCTCTTTTCCCAAAAGATATAATGGAATCTTTATCAGCAAGTCAATTCAGAGAGGATATATATATATATATATATATATATATATATATATATATGTCACCTGTTGGTATTTCTACACGTTGTTTTGTTATACAGTAAGTAAAAGACGACGTAACCAGAAAATGTCCAGAGATAAATCCAGAGATTAGATTAATTACATTATAATAAGGCTTACATCAACCTCTGGAGTTTTAAGATGCACTTTCTTTACTACATGTTCTCCCTACTCCTTTATTTACTTCTTTACTACAACTCTTTTCCCACAGGATATAACATAATCTCTACTAACGCGTCAATTCGAATGGGATGTACTACTAACATAATACCTGTAGCTGTGTGTCCTTTTATAGAAGTTAAAAGATGGCACCATCTTTCCACACCTGGAAATGCTGTTTATAAAAATGCATAGTGTAACAGATTTGGACAGGACTAAAATTTTCACGAGTACACCGCTAATAAATATGCCACCTTCGTGTGTAAAAGAAACCCCATCCGAATAGGGCTAAAGACAGGCAAAGATGACTGACATGATGAACAGGACTAGATTTCCACAGATACTCCAGTAATGATTACACGACTCTACTTCACCTCTCCATGTAAAACTAATCCTGTCAGAATAGAGCTGCCTTCAGCTTCGGCTCTTTCGAACATGTGCATTCTTACATAGCTCTTTTTTATTTTATAATAAATACACATGAGCATGAATGGACTTTCTGAAACGTCAATAAATCCGCTGCAGATGTGATCACTACCTAAACACAGACCGCAGACACCCGAGATCCCTCGACCAATCAAAAGCGTGTAACCTCTAACCTCCACTGAATGAATGAATGAAGGAATGAATCCATTCACTCAGTAGACTAATGGCCAATCTCTAAACTCTAAACCTGAAATGCATGATGTAACAGGAATAGGCACTGTCAATTAAACCCATGCAGGGTTTGTGTGTGTCTAATACGGCGCAAAGCACAATCTATTATGTAATCTCAGGCCTTGTGTAACTTCACAATGAAACATCTGATTTAAAAAAAATTCAAAGAGCAAACAGGAGACAGACGGTGACCTACCTGAGCGCTACTGTAAAGCAGGGCTTTTTGTTCAGATGGGAGAATTCTCTTCCTTAGATGGGAAGCAGAAAAGATAAATGGCTGTGGCAAGAAGGCCAGCCATGATTCCTGCTGCACCATTCATCACCACAGCAGGATTAAATGAGGTGCATGAAAGATAAAAGGAGGGGAAGGATTTAAAAAAAAAAAAAAAACTATCAGTGCATTTCATGCAACAAAAGCCAAAATGCAATTTAAAGGAAATAAAAAGGCTTTGATGATGGACACATTTTGCTTTCTCATTCTGAAAGGCATTGGGAGACACTGAAAGACAGGATGCTGCTGATGCTGCTGCTGCCCACCCCCAGCATGTTCCAGCAGTCACGTGACTCCCTGTGTGTCCTATTGATCTGTCATTCGCGTAAAAAAAAAAAAAAAAAAAAAAAAAAAAAAAAAACTAGAAATACTCCGCCACTTAAAGTTTTCCTGCACAAGCGCTGCTAATCCACGGAAAACAAAGGCTCTTTGTGTGTACACAGAGACTTAGTTCATGATTTTATTCACTGGGGTCAGAAAAATATTCCCATTTCACAGCAGCGGTCCCAACGGGAGTTACCCATAATCCCTTTCGCGCCGCATTTCGGTACGACACGTTAAACATTATATTAACAAATAAATTGCGTTTTATTTATATTTATGGTTGATTTATACACCGCGATATGAATCCTGCTCGGAAAAATGTCATTATTTGTATTTATACTGCAATAAAAACGCTAAAAATAAAATCTGACTTGATTTCGGGTATAGTATAAGAAAATAAAATGCTATTAAACATTTCATACAATAAATTAATATATTTAATTTGTTTTAATCAACGCATTTTTGTTATAATATATTGCACTTACCCATGAGCCCCCGCGGTGAACAGGCTGCAGCTGACCGGAAGCGAGTGACGAACCCGGAAGTAACGCTAACCCGTTTGTTTACAAAAAATTGTTTTTGTTCCTATTTTTAAAGGCGAAATTATTTTTAATCGCTACATAAAAAACTAACACAATGTAAAAGGTATTATATTTATGTTAAGATTCTGATTTAGCTGACCGTTTTTTTAGTTTTTCCAGTTCTTTACAGCTCCACCATGTTCTCCATACACACCCTACACCCTACCTCCTGTTCCCTACTCCCTACACCCTACTCCCCATTCCCTATTCCCCATTCCCTACTCCCTATTCCCTACTGCCTACTCCCTACTCCCCATTCCCTGTTCCCTACTCCCCATTCCCTGTTCCCTACTCCCTACTCCCCATTCCCTATTCCCTATTCACTACTGCCTATTCTTTACTTCCTGCTCCCCATTCCCTACTCCCTATTCCCTACTTCCTACTCCCTATTTCCTACTCCCTACTCCCCATTCCCTATTCGCTACTTCATGCTCCCCATTCTCTACTCCCTATTCCCTGCTCCCTATTCCCTACTTCCTGCTCCCCATTCCCTACTCCCTATTCCCTACTTCCTACTCCCTATTTCCTACTCCCTATTCCCTACTTCCTACTCCCCATTCCCTATTCACTACTCCCTATTCACTACTTCCTGCTCCCCATTCCCTACTCCCCATTCCCTACTCCCTATTTACTACTCCCTATTCCCTACTTCCTACTCCCTATTCCCTAAAAAAAGATCTGAAAAAACAACAACTGGACTACACATTTAGTGATGACTGAAAAAGTAAACATAAGCCATGAGAAAATCAATGAATATTAAATGTCTGGAATTTTATTAGAACATGTTTAATGATGATGGGAGTCACTTATAGGTACTATATCGTTATTATCGTCCTGAGTCTAATCGACTGGTCACTTGAATGGATTTAACCTGATGCCAGGCCTTTGGGAAACAATTAACATGTTTCTAATAAATGTCTCAGTAATTTAACACAATCTTAATCTAACCACAAGTGTAATAAACCAGTTCATATGATCAGTAAAGTCTCTCTCTCTCTTTCTCTCTCTCTGTGTGTGTGTGTGTGTGTGTGTGTGTGTGTACAATTCAGGTATAAAAAGCTTTAGTGGCTACAATCAATCCATCAATCAATCAGTATGATAATACACATTTGCATCATGTCCTAATTAATAACTGAACACTTGCGTTATTCTTCATAAAAATAATCAGAGATGTGATCTTAAGGGTTTTTTTAATCTTTTTTTTTTTTTTTTCTTTTTGCCTTTTTCTCTAAACCCCTCCTGCAACAAACAGGTCTAATAGATATATAGTTTGTGGCATGAATAGTTATAAAATCACCCATAAGGCCTCACATCCAGCTCACTGTGTGCTAGTTGTAGTTACTGAAAACACTTAAATGCTATTTCTGGAAATTAACATTGTTTGTTATAAACCAGAAATTTCTCAATGAGAATTTGACGGAGACAAAATATTTTATTTAAGAATTTTTTCCCCCAAAATAGCGTCAGTCTTATAATCTGAGTGCTTTACGCAAGAAGGCAGGTTTCTGACAGGATTCCTAGTGACACATAACCTTGGGCACATCCTACGCAGGGTTCTCAAATTTGCATCCACCATCTTTTAATGCCTGACCTTTTCATCTTTAATAGAAGTTTTCCTCTGTAATGTGGAGGCTCTGAGGCCTGGCCGTGTGCTGCTCTCATTTCAGCCCCAGATTCGCATTAATATCACGCTCACGTTAATGCCTCATTCAGCAGTGCACTGCAGATCATTTTGAAAGTTCATCCTAGCAACACCTGTGCCTTTTCCGTCTGTTAAATTTCAGATTGTGTGTGCACTGAGGAATACTCCTGTGTAATAAGGTCTTCATTTGCTTGAATCCGTTTAATCCAATTAATATTCATCTCATTTGTGTGCTTGGAAATAAAAGAAAACCCCAAACCTCCATGATATAATCTTCTCAGCATGTTACTGCCACATTACAACACGTACCTGTGAGCGGTAATTTATAAAAACGCCTCTTACTGATGCTTTAAATGGAAATCACTTGGTTTAGGCTCTGATCATGATAAACATCTACAGACACAGCATTAAAACCACAATGAAATGTGATTGTAGTGCTGTTTGTATAACCAGATTAATTAAATATCAGTTGATTAAACTGCTATATGAATTTCAGGTTTATAAATATGAATTATAAATAAGAAGAATGCAAATAATTTAATGCACAAGACTTGCAACAAGCTATAATTTAAAATAAAGACTACCCTCTAGTGGAGAAAACAGATATCACCGTAAATGCTCTTGGAGCAAGTCGGTGTTTAGCTGGAAGCATGGAAGGAAGGAAGGAAGGAAGGAAGGAGAAAAAACAGGAAAAGGAAAGAAAAAAGAGAGGAAATTAAGAGAGAAAAAGAAAAGGAAAGAAATAAAAGAAATAAACAAATTTATCTAAGAAAGAAAATATAAAGGAAAGAAAGAAAGAAAGAAAGAAGAAGACAAAGCAACAACGTGTATGCAACTATAAATGAGCAAAAAGTCTGATGTGTTGTTCTATAATACATAAAAGAAATTGTGTGTGTGTGTGTGTGTGTGTGTGTGTGTGTGTGTGTGTGTGTGTGTGTGTGATTTTTAGTTACAGAAAAGACTGTGCCTTTGAGGAATCCCCAACCTTCTCATGCCAAAGGTTACCTGCCTGACAGGCTTGTCTTTGTGTGTGTGTGTGTGTGTGTGTGTGTGTGTCCGCGAGTCTCTGTGAGTTATCATTAAGTGACACTGATGGGATCACCTGCGGATAAAGCAGGAGTGTGTGTTGAGGCTTCAGGGATGAATGATCACCTAATCCACTGCTTTTGTCTGTGGGTTTGTTTTTCCATCAGCTCCACTCCAACTTCCCCGAAGTGCGCCGTGAGGACAATAGGGATATTTCTGTGACTTATCCAAGTGTGTGATATTCTTTCATCAACCTGAGCGACAGTGTTTGCACTCTGTGATTCAATTTGCTTCTTCATCTGTCACACTATTGTTTTCAAGCTGAGTGAAAGACGGGAGAATCCTAGCAACATAAACACTCTGACACTCCGAGCTGATAGCAGTGATGGGAACCCACCATACAGCTAATATTACTGAAGCATAAGACCAGGGGTTTCCCGAAGTTTCAAAGGGTGAGTGGACATCAATTTTCTCAATTATATAATCAATTATATAATCTTATCAATTATATATATATATTCAGACTTGTAAATCCATACACAATAAAAGTTTTGGATATTTTGGGAGCTTGTTTTCTTGACTTCTGTTGTTCCACTGAGTCAGAGTCACTCGATGTTGTTGAGGGTTGTTTTTAATCGCTGAACTCCTACGCTAGTGCAGTGTGTCCAGAAAGTGAAAATGACCAAAACATCACAGGGCTGAAGTCAAGAGCACCATTGTCAAGTCCAAGAGCAGGACTAGGTGAGATCGAATCCAGCCCGGGTCTTACTGGGGTCGACCAAAAACCATCAAATCATGTTCAAGGCCAAGCCTTTACCTCAGCAAGTCAGCTTCATTCGTGCATTGTGACAAGGATTAGGTTATTTTCTAGAAGAATTCATTACTTCTTGGCAAACTTTGTGCATGTGAAAAAAGAAAAGACAACGCAAACATCATTTTTTACAAATGCTTTGTCGAGACCAAGACCATGTTTAGTGACTAGTACAAACTCCAATAAGTCCTTGGACGTGCAAAATTGGACGTGCTGTCTGGGTGGGAGGGGCATACTCTCTCTGCCAATCACAGTGACACTAGCCAATCATGTGCTTCTGTGAGCTCAGGTATGTGGAAGAGGGCAGATAGTGCTTTCTTCTTCTGCCCTTTGACGCAGCAGGAGCAGCACCTCGAGAACATGCACGTGTTAACCTTCACCCTCCCCAGGGGACTTTTCACTGTTTTCTGGATAATGAGTTTTAAGGTTTGGGGATATAAAGGAGGGCAAGATGTTAAGAGAACCTTAAATATTCCCTCTATAACCTTATAAAAGTATTAAAGTATTATATTCTCATTTGTGTTCCTGAAAGGCCCATCCTTACAGAGAAATCACATACACACCAGGTCTGGCTTTTGTCTGGGTCATTCTAACACATCCAGTGTAGCTGTGGTGGTACATTTAGGGTCGTGGTCCTGTTGGAAGATGAAGCTCCGCCCCCCAGTTTCAGTCTCAGTTTGCAGACTGGAAAAAAAAATCTGGAACAGATATTTCTTCTAGGAATGCCCATTATTTGGCTTAAACCATCACACCTTCAACCCTGACCAGTTTCCCAGTCCCTGCTGATGAAAAGCATCCCCACAACATGATGCTACCACTACCGTGCTTCACATTGAGGATGTTGTTCTCAGGGTAATGTTGAGTTTCTGGCCACTTTGTCCCAAGGTCTACATTTTTTTTGGTCAGTTGTGGTCTCATTAGACCAGAGAACGTTTCCACACATGCCTTTTGCCAAACTCTTCTATAAAGCCTGGCTTTGTGGAGTGCCGGGGCTATGGTTATGGATCTCTCCAGCTTCTTCAGAGTTGTCCTTGCTCTCTTGGTTGCTTCTATGACTAATACCCTCTTTACACGGTCAATATTCTTTCCATTCTTTTAAAAAAATGGATTTAATGACACTTCACAGGATGTTTAAAGTCTGGGATATATTTTTTATATACAAAGTCCAAATAATAGCTTTCCAGAACAAGTCCTGGACTTGTTTTGATCGCTCTTTGGTCTTTTTTATGATTCTGTTTGTTTAGGTAACAAACTGTGGGCTCTTTGAGGAGCTGGTGTATTTATACTGAGATCATGTGACACTTTAATTACACACAGAGTGACTCCATTTAACTAATTATGTGACTTTTTTGATGGTGACTAGGAAAGAAGGAAATTCGAACTTTGTGACATTGGAAAGAAGGGAACAAGAAAACAAGCAAAGGGCTTGTAAAACCAAGAAAGAAGGAAATTGCGAACACAACAAAAACAAGAAAACAAAGAAATGAGGGACGCTGGAAAGGGAACCGTGATAAATTTTGTAGATTGTAGAATGAAAAACCTGAAAAACCTGAACATGTATCAGTTCCATCAGTATAAAAGGTTCTTTGGTCATCAGGGTGATGGTGGGGGTTTGATGGCAGAGGGGTGGGTGGCGGGGGCAGGACTGGGCTTGATGATATTAATCACCATATTAAGCCTTTGACATTTTGCCATGAATGTTGAATGCTGTTTTTGCGTTGATTGACATGTTGCTTATCCGGACGTCATTAGGCTTCCAGGCTGCTCACCTGCTTTGCGTCCTGCTCTGGTATAAATATGCTGATTTCCACACACACCCTCACACACTCACACACACACACACACACACACACACACGCGCACACATACTCACACACGCTCCACGGCACTGCACAGAAGGAGTAGTAGAAATCCAGACGTCTCTTCACCATGTGCGTCCTGTGGAGGTACAGACTCGTGATGCCGGTCTTGGCTGTGTTGCTGTTTTTCCTCGGTTGTGAAGCTCAGCTGCATCATGAAGCACAAAGCGGCAAATTAATGTATGCACGTGGAAACCACTGGGCTGTGGGTGAGTAGGATGTCTTTCTTTACCTAATACAAATTCACTTAATGCATGTTCACTTTGACATGGTGATCATGCATTTTATACCAAGATTATGCCATATTTAGTTTTTTTAAGTATTGAATCAACTCTGATAATACAGAATTAACTTTTAACTTATATAAACTCTTATAGCCAATCTAGAAATTGTGGATACTCCACATGAACTTTGGCTAATAGTAAATAGATTTAAAAAAAAAAAAAAAGCGAGTGTGAACTTTGAAGGTTTCTGTAATGAGACATTTATTTAACATTTTTATTCAGCAGTCTTGATTCAGTTTATTTATTTTCTATATGCAGTAAAGACAGTGGTGAGGAAAGTCTGAAGAAACCTTGACTCGAAAGAAAACCTGTCTTCTTCTGAGTGACACCAGATAGTGAGATTTGAAATCATTAGAGTTTACGGGTGTAGAAGAGTAAACAAGAGACAAACAGTACTGAGTGTGAGCAGATTGGGAATAAGAGTCCCGGGATGAGCAACAGGACAGCTGTTATGATTACAGGAGCAGAAACAAGGGTCGGATTTGGGAACAAACTGGTTTTGGGAAGCGGAAATCTTTCAGGAAATCTTTTGGAACCAAACCCAGCAGCAGAATGTGAGTAGAAACAGAATTAGAGCATCAGGGTAAAACAGGCAGGAAGATCCGGAGTGTGAGACGAGCCACAGCACAGAGAAAGTACAGATAGAGAGAGAGAGAGAGAGAGAGAGAGAGAGAAATTATTTTTATGATGCTCTTATCAGGGCTTGATTTGTCATATATGAGGTACTGGAACGCAATCACATAGTCCTGGGGTGTAATAATGTAGTGAAAGAAGCTTTCAGAACACATACCAATACCAATAAGACAGCAAGACATATAATAACAAAAATTACAAATAATAATAATATGAGAATATATATATATATATATATATACACACACACACACACACACTAACACAATAGGCTTAAACAGAATAGATATATGCACAGATGTGATATAATGTGATTATAATACAGCAATGTGCAAGGTGAAGGCAAGGTTAAGGATATGTTTACGGGTAATACAGTAAAAGAGTGAATTTACATATTGCACAAAGCTATTACACTAAGAACTGTTCACGAGGGGACTGTTCACTAGTGTAGTGTTTCGGTGATGTCATGGGTGGACGTTTCATATGTGCCAATCTTCACAATACGCACTCAGACTCACACCAAGCATGTTACTCAGAGCCGTGTCCGGAAATGGACGCACATCAAGAGGAACACATTAAGTCATCTTCATTTCATGAGCAGAAGCTGCCACTGAAAGCATTGATGGCGTTGCAGCGTACGCGACAGCGTTTGCGTTATCGCCTATCAGTAGCAATAACGGTGCTCGTACTGAATGTTTGTAACTTAGTTACTTCAAGGAAAAAAAAACATTTGGGTTTTTTTGCGTGTCTAAATTTGCTTGATTGGTTATTAATTGGTAATATGTTTTTTTGTACATTTGCCATTTAGTACCAAAGTTATCAAGACTCTATCTTGTACATCATGTCCTTTAAACAACGTAACACAAATATAACAACACAAATATCAGATGTCAATTTAAAAAACTGAAAACTGATATTTAATTTAATTATCCAATTTACTCCAGAATGCAGTCATGTGACTTACTGCTGATTCGTTGCTCGCCTGTGGCAGTTTGGTGTCCATTAGAAATTTTTATTATTACTACTACTTTATTTCATTTTGTTCTGATTAGAGAAAAAAGAAAAAGTTTTAGAAAGCAGGTCCTAAGTGTTTCATTCCTAATATATACACTTTTCGGTTTATTAGGTTCATCTCATTCACCTCGTTCTTATTAAACCTTATTTCTCTCTTTTAACACCTTTAACAGACAACAGAGAAGGAACAATGCAATAATGTCACAGCTTTATAATATTTACGCATATTAGTACATTTCTGTCAAAAGAGCAGACCCAAAACACACACCTTTCATCTTTCTTTTAATCTCTATACATTACGTATAGATTTTTTTTGTGTGAACTTTTCATGTTGCATAGTTCATAATTTAGCATGCACCAATAATCATTTAGTTTTTAATGAAGTTTTTTTATTGTGATCTTTCTTTGAATGGAAGTCATTATCACGAGAAATGCACTGTTTCAAATGTTTGAGTGGGAAAATATTAATATTCATTTTCTTTTGTACCGCTGAATCTTTCATTCTGATTGATTAGAAGGTGTGGAATAATTTCTTGGAATTTGTAGCAAAAAATTGTACAACAACAACAACAACAACAACAATAATAATAATTTTCATTGCTTTAATCTTGTTTTATCTTCTGAACCTTCATTCGAATTGATCCTCTTTTTGTTTGACCTTTTATTTCTTTTGGCTTTACCTGTTACCTTTAAAACCTCTGAGAGCTTCTGTGCGGCTTTCATTCGTGGTTTAATATCAAACTGCAGCAGCAGCTGATTATCGTCTCTCTTTTCTGTCCAATCGGCCACTTGTGCTTATAACAGCCTCCTCAAGCGCAGACACAAAAGCCACATTGCCATTGTTTCCATATGAAGAGCCGCAGGAGGAAGATTAAAGTGTTTTGTTTTGCTTTTTTTTTGCTCTCATTACTGTAAAGTACTTATTGTGCTTATTGATGATGTAAAGTGGCAGTTAGACACAGTAACCGTGACATCACTGATTTTATTTTTAAAGAAATGCTAAATGAAGTGCGCGCACTCTTTATTTCCAATGACAGGTTTGCTTTAATTAAATGGTATGGCTAAACTACTATTAACTCCGCTAATTACATGTTGATCTTTGTCCTCTGGGCTCATGATGGTTTAATAGTGCTCAAGGCATTTAAGAGGTTAAATTACAAGATAACGTCTTTATAAACACTCATTAGAGGCTTTAACGTCTAGGATCGGGAATAAACATTAATTCAATTGATCATTTTTGTCCTGTTGAAGGTTTTCCAGTATTTCTGTTTCCGTTTGAAGCTTTTTTAAATTCTGGGTTTTTAAACCTTCAGCCATTATATTTAGCATGAGATTTTTTAAATCATGAGAAATATGTTGCTCGGCAACGGAAAACCACTGCGAGGGAGCGTGCACTAGCACAAACTAGCTAATGACTCAGGTTAATATCGTATCTAGCTAGCATGTAATACTTACGAAACAGATAATGTAAAGCCGAACGAAACAGATGTGTCAGGGATATCAACATTTCTCTCAGGTTATTAATAAAAAGGATTCTGTATGATTAAATTACGCTGGAGTTGAGTAATTTGGAGTAAATTAGCATTGAGCGCTGACCCAACTTCCAGGTGTTCTGTCGTACTGAGGAACGCCAAGATTGTAAACGCTTAAGATGGTTTTTTCTTTGTATAATCATCGCAGACATCAATCATGCTGAGGTCCGAATATTGATGTTCCTCAATATGGCAGAACTACTGGAAGTTCGGTGTATGCTAACTGTAATTCCAGTACCATCTGAGGCTTTTCCGAGGAATTTACCGACATGACTCTGAGAAATGTTGATATTTCTGACATGTTTGTGTCATTTGCCTTTTCATTATCTGTATCAAAAAGAAGTAAAGACTATATATGCTATATGCTAACTAGCTAAGACATTAGCCTCGGTCAATAGCTAGTGTAAGCTGCGTTACACTCACTCACTCACTTATAATGTTTTCTGGTTGCCTAGCAACACTGCTTTCATTCATCAGTATCCACACGATAAAGCTACGATAAAAAAAAAACAACAACCTCATGTTAAATATAATAGCTGGAAGCTTATAAAACTACAGTAAAGATTTCAAAAGACAGAGACGTCAAGTGAAATGGAAAAACTATTTCTACTATACAGCTGATGATATAAAAAAGTTTGACTGTAAAAACTCTGACAAAATGATGAACAACAGAGCGAAAATTGTGCTATTCAACCCCAAGACACGCCCACTAGGGTGTGGTCTACAAACAATCCCTGCTCCTTCTTCCAGACTCCGTCTTCTAACAGTTCCTGGTCATTCTCCACAGGACACCTGATGGGTAAGAAGAGCGTAGACGAGACGCTGGGCTCGGACAACCATGGCGTCGACGCTCAGGCTTATTTAATCACAGCAGAAGCCGACACACACACGCAGCCGTCCAGCCTGCTGAAGGCTCTCGTCAAGTCTCTGGCTGGACCAGAGAGAGAGACAGAAGACGAGAGGGAAAGACGAGAGCGTTTGATGGAGCTGAGGAGACGATGGGAAGAGCAGCTGGCAAGAGAGAGGGAGATCAACCAGGTGGGGTCTTATGTATATAAGAAAATTCCCATATTATGCATATCTCGATGAGTGATATTAAAATATTATTTGCTATATTGTGATATTTTATGTAAAACACAAACATCAATAGTTTCATCTAATGTATAGGAGCAAAATAAAAAGCAGACACACACTAGACGTGTGCTAACAGTCAATTAAATGTGAAGTCCTGCATGTTAGCTCGTATATTTTAATTGCAGGAGTGACGTTTTAAATGAAAAGACAATAATCTTAATTGAAATGGAACCTCGGAAGGGTCACAAGTTTTACTGTATGTGACATTCGCTCATTTAATCACTTCTAGCAGTCTGAAGATTAACCACAAGGGGGAGCTCTTAACGCTTAATTAGCAGAATATAGCTGATATATAGCTCTATACATCGTGCGCTAATTGTTATCGATTGTTAAACCATCATCACTCCTCCGTTTCCTTCTACATTAGGCAACAGAGGCAATATCGAGGATAATATTTTGGATTAATTCGTAGAAGATTTTTTTTCATTATAATCTGATATACGTGATGAAACGAGCTGTTGTGCCGAACGAGAAACAGATTCACAAATGTCTGTAACAGCAAACGTTTTCGTTACTGTTCTGACTGACAGCAATATTTATGTTTGTACCTTGACAGAAGTCGTTCCCGTGCATGTTTAGCTAGCTAACGTCCAAATCATGACTAGCTATGTTGTTCATTTCAGTACAAAAGCTAACTCTACATACAATAATGCTATGATAAGTGCTCCCCCTTGTGGTCAATGTTCAGATGAGTTAGCTAGCGAGTGACAAAACCAGGTCCTAGGATGAGGTGCTTTAGATCTGAAAACGCATTAAAATCTACACAAACGTCACATACAACAACTCTGCCGAGGTTCCTTTTCGGTTAAATAGCAAAACACTGTATTTTTATAATGAAAATTAAAGACATCTTTGTGATATTAAAAAAAAGTTTTTATCATGATTCAGTAAAGAAATTATTATTAATAATAACTCATATCTAATATCTCCTTGTTTATTTTCCTCGATTCCAGGCAGCGAGGTTTTTGTTACTGGCGTTAAACACGAGAGACGCAGACGCCAGCTGAAGACGAGCGTCGCGTCTGATCTTCGGTCAGAGATCCTGCAGTTGGAAGCAGCTGAGAAACGACGGCGCTGCGTCACAGTCGACTCTGTTAGAAAATAAACACCTAAATCTCACTGTCTGTTCGTTCTGCTCAGCATCAGCTCACGAATAACTTCTATTTTTTTGTAAATTAATCTAATTCTGTGCCATTGTTTTATAGGCCTACGTATATAATTCTGTTCTTCTGAACTGTTTGTGTGACTGATGTTTCGTCAAATGTATTCAATAAAGCCCTGATTACTGAAATAAACCTAGTGTGATTAAAGACACTGATGTGCACAAAAACTGAGCAGTATCATACTCATTATTAAACACTCACACTTAGTGTAAATGGTTTAGAAAGTATGATCTCAGTATTAGAGATTTTCATGATTCTTTCAGCTGTTTATAACCTGAAAAAGACGGACGAGGGATTAAAGGAGTCACAATATATGGTGGAATTAAACACGCAGGAAAATAATCAACGATGTTCCTATAATAACAGCAGAGCCTGAAGTGAAGCATTCCTATCAAACCACAGCAATTTCACAACGATTATGATTATTTCTTGTGATTTTTTTTATCCGTTTATAGTTACATTTAATGTGGAACATGAATGAAACAAGTTAGTTTGTGTAATCCAGGGAGTATTCCCGCCTCACACCCAGTGTTCCCAGGATACACTCTGGATCCATCATGATCCCGACCAGGATAAAGCGCTCACAGAAAGTGGATGAGACTGAGAGTTTTACACCTGCCACCATGTTGTTGTTCTTTTTCCTCTGAAACATTTTTATCGTTGCTAACAGAACTGATCCAAGCACGTAAAGGTTCGTGACGTTAAAATCGTTTAAAATGAGTCATTTTGACTTTCGAGCAGAACTCAACAGTGAAGCAATGTCCGCTTTATTGCTGTTTTCATTCTCTGTTAATGTCTGTCTTCGCTAGTCAATCTGTCAGCCAGTCACTTCCTGTTCGTTTCTATTCGCTAATGGACAATGTGAATAAAAATAATGTGTCAGTTGGAGAAAAGTCATCATTAAGGGAGCTGTAATTATCCTCTCAGCTGTCCGTCATCGCAATGAACACATTTCCAAAATGTGATGCTTTAATTAGAGCTGGTGGTTGTTTTTTCTTAAAATATAGAGCTCTAAGTACATCCTGTTTGCTCCTCCTGAGTCACTCTTCAGCTCTCTCACTGTGAGTTTAGTTCAAAAAGTTGATAATAAAGGAGTAATGCTCTTTTTTGTTTTTGTTTCATATATATATATATATATATATATATATATATATATATATATATATATATATATATATATATATATATATACACACACACATGCATGTCTTCATATGTTACTTCTTGAGTTTCTTGAGGTCACGTGCAATTTAAGGGCATAACATGATGAAATGCACTTTCACGTATTTTTCCATTGTGTGAATTAGAGACTCCAATGGATAAACTTAATTCTACAATGATGATTATTACAAAAGAAAAAAATTAAAATGCTAATAACTTGCTTTACATCTATAGAAGTGATGAAATGATGGAACTGTGGAGAAAATGAATGCTGCAGGTGAATGTGTGACCGCTAGAGGGCGGTAAAGGAAAGTATAAACGCCTCCTTGTGTGGTTTTTTTTTTTTAATTTTCTAAGACAGACCACTAGAGGGCAGTAGAAACAACTAAAGAAGCAGATCTTAGACAGCAAAGTTTAAGGAAATTATTATTATTATTATTATTATTATTATTATTATTATTACTTTTTTTGCAGAAAGTGCACCTTTAACAGCGACACTTTCTGAGACTGAAACTGACTCATTCTACTAATGATGCAGAAATGAAAAGAGAAAATAGACTCAAATATCTAAAAATGAATTTAATTAACATTTTATATTTACATTCTGATAAAAAATACAAGCTTCATTTGTAAGTTTACACACAGCATCAGAGAAGAATAAATAGATTGTCCGCCTTTGCAGAGGTCACAGTAAAGCAGTTTATCAAACAAAAAAATGTGACTTATTTCATTAAAAGAACTCTTTTTGGCAACTTTATATTTAATACATGATGAAAAATCAGCTTTTTAGATTTTTATTTTATTTTTATATAATCATGATAATTCAACAAGTGTAGCCTATAAAAGCAAAAATAAAAATAACCGGATTTATTTGGTTAGAATTGTGATTAATTCACCACGTTCTTATGTTTGCTTGTTTATTTCCTTTTTAATTACTTTATTGCTTCTTTTTAAAAAAATTTAAATTTCACATTTTACATATTGTATTACTTTTAAATTCATTGACTCGTTTAATTCTATTTTTTAGTGTTAATTTTCACAAACTGGGAAAAATCCAAGTCATAAGAACAGGTACGAGGCTGAAAATGTGCCCAAGCAGAACCCTGTTTTGACGCTTGTTTAAAGAACCCTCGGAGAACGTTTTTAATATTTTTTAATAAAAAAATGTTTCTTTGATGGTTCTTTAAAGGTTTGTTGGATAATTTAAGGATTTTTAGCTTCAAAAAAGGTTCTGATGGAGAAACCTTCTGTTTTACGGTTCCACATAAAGCCTTAAAGGGGCAGTTTGGGTTCTAAGTGTTCTTTAGAGCCCAAATTGCTTTTCATCCAAGTTGAGTTGTGTGAATTTTTGCCTTTTTAGTTAAAGTATTCTTACAAATATTATTTCATAATAATATGCATATTATTTTAATATTACTGTATTCAAATTAACATAAAGTTATTATAATATTCATATTTTTACAGTATGAATGTACACTTAGGAATATCGTTTTTGTAAGCATCTTCTTCATGTAACGTTCACTGAGTTGCTTCTTTGTATAAAAGGTGCTAATTAATTTACGAATTAATTGTTAATTAATTGTTCCGCAGCTTGTTTGTGCGTGTGCTGCGTCTCAGGCATACGTCACTAACACACTCCTGGGCTTCTTCGCGTACACGGAGACCTCGTGACGGGATTTAGATGCGTGTTTTTCACACCTGCTTCTCTCTCACAGTGTCTACAGGAAGTAGGGGATTTGATTTGCGGTTCCTGGAACGGTCCATTTTTCCCCACGCGGGGGTCCGCGGGCTCTACCAGCTCTTCCCCATGGCCTGAATGTGCTCCTTGGCCTTCATCCTGAGCGAGGCGATGCTGGAGTTGCGAGGGTCGGCGTCCTCCAGAGACAGCGTGTCCATGAAGCCTGAGCAGTGGAAGGGAAGTGGAGGAGGAGGAGGAGGAGGAGGAGGAGGGCAGGGCGCTCCGATTGGGGGAAGAGCGTGACCGACTGCAGGTGTTCCGAGGAAAGATGGAGGAACGTAGCCGGACGGAGAGGTAAGGAAGGGCGGGAAGGAGTGCAGCGGAGAGGTGGAGGAGGAGACACACGGCGGCGCCATCCAGGGTTCGAGCGCAGGAGATCTGGGGAAGGAGAGCACGGATGAGTCCTGCAGCTTGATGGGGCTGATGGAGCTCAACTCCAGCTTCTCCTGACGACGCCACTTAGCACGACGGTTCTGGAACCACACCTGCGAGAAAAACACCACGTTACGACCCGTTAGTACACGCCTCCAAAATGACAACATCTAACTCCACCCACCAGAGCGCCGGCCGCGGCAGGAGGTTTAGTGCACGTGGAGAGGAATGACAAATAAAAATACAATAAAATAATAAAGTTTTAACCATTCCATAAATACACATTATCTCTCTCTATCTATCCATCCATCTGTCTGTCTGTCTGTCTTCCTTGCCTCTATCTATCTATCTATCTATCTATCTATCATGCTTGCCCCATTTCTGTCTTTTTCTTTCTTTCTTGCTCCATTTCGTTCCATCCATCCATCCATCCACTCATCTCCTGCCTCACCTGCACGCGCACTTCCGGCAGGTTGACCTTGAGCGCGAGCTCCTCTCGGCTGCACGCGTCCGGGTAGCGCGACTTCTCGAACGCTCTCTCGAGCTCGTGCAGCTGGAACGTGGTGAACGTGGTCCGGTTGCGCCTGTGCTTCTTCTTCCCTCGCTCTTCGTCTGACAGCTTCCCGTCACCGCCTTCCGGTAACTCGGGGCTCACCGGGGCGCCGGATCTGACGTCACAGCGGACACCTGGGAGCACGCGGACAGGTTAGAATCAGGGTTGTGTATTAATCATAATAATAATAATAATAAGAAGAAGAAGAAGAAGATCTTAAATATGGTCGATTTATATGTAGACAAATGAGAGTCCTGTGTGTGTGTGTGTGTGTGTGTGTGTGTGTGTGTGTGTGTGTGTTTCACTCTTGAATATCAACATTCAGCACTTTATCATTTAATTTATCCGCTAATTAATTAATTCCTTTTTTTTTCCTGACTGACAGTTCTGCTGTTTTTGTATCTGTATATAAATATATATATATTTTTTATTAATAAATATATGCCGAATTCAGTTGCCAATTTTTTATGCAAATTTGTACAAATTTTAAGTACATTTACTCATGTGCACTTGAAATAAATATAAAGGTCAAAATACTTTGTTGTCTGCTTTCATTAAAATTGCACCTAGACTCGTTAAAGTTATTAATGTTTGATATGAAGTTTTAGATAATAATAATAATAATAATAATAATAATAATAATAATTGTGCATTGTTAGGGTCAGACATTGTGTATATTTGTGTATTGTTTATTTTTATTTTTAATTAAAGTGGAACTTTTTTGTGCTTGGAGCATTTTTTTTCTACTGAACAAATTTATTTTTCGGTGCATTTGCTAAAGCTCCTGAGTCTTTCTGACCCGAGAATAAAACAAAACATCAACACACACACACACACACACACACACACACACACGTTAACAGACTTTCCTGAAGTTGTCTTTACTGTTTCCCAAAAAACATTAAGATTTCACTTCAATTATTATTATTATTAGTAGTAGTAGTAGTAGTATTTTTGAATTATTATATTATTTTTAATGAATATTTTCTGTTATTAAGTGTTGAACAGAACACAGGGGTTAAATAATAATGTAATAAGATCGCTTTGCGCCACAGAGCGCACTCAGAGAACCGCTCACATTTACAATGTTTTTTTGTTTTTATGTTTTTTTGTTGTATTTTTAAGATTGTTGGCCCTCGACTCAAACTCACTTACTGTCCATCCTCTGCTTCTTCACACTGCTCTGCTCCTCTCTGAAGCCTAAAATGGCCTCGATGCTGTGAACTCTGCTCTGATTTCCCACAAGTCGCTCCTCCATCATTCCTGAGCCCAGAAGCTGCATTGAATTCTCAACACCCGGAAGTAAACAAAACAAAAATAATAATAATAATAAAACAACCAAGCAAAAAAAAAAAAAATCGTCTTCTTTTGTCCAAGCCACCAAAAAGGGAAGTCTGAGTGAAACCCGGATGTGCTGGAAGATGGAGAATCAGGAAAGTGGTGTAAACTGGCTCTGGTTCCGTGTTTGGAGAGCTGCTCCACTAACTCCAGCGTCAGATGTTCCTCCTTTCTCTCTTCTCTCCTGGCTTTTTATATCCGACCTCCTCAGCAGGATCCGTCTCTCCCTCCATCACCCCGGACGCGTCAGAGGGAGGAACAGGGGCTTCTGTTCTCGCCCCAGCTCCTCCCATCAACATCCCTCCCAACCCAGTCAAATCATTCCCACCGCCCAGTTTACCGCCAGTTTATCCCCAGTTTACCGCCAGTTTACTCCCAGTTTATCCCCAATTTATCCCCAGTTTATCCCAGTTTACTCCCAGTTTACTCCCAGTTTATCCCCAGTTTACTCCCAGTTTACTCCCAGTTTATCCCCAATTTATCCCCAGTTTATCCCAGTTTATCCCCAGTTTATCCCCAGTTTACTCCCAGTTTATCCCAGTTTATCCCCAGTTTATCCCACGTTACTCCCAGTTTACCCCACGTTACTCCCAGTTTATCCCCAGTTTATCCCAGTTTACTCCCAGTTTATCCCCAGTTTATCCCAGTTTATCCCCAATTTATCCTCAGTTTACTCCCAGTTTATCCCCAGGTTATCCCCAGTTTACTCCCAGTTTACTCCCAGTTTACTCCCAGTTTACTCCCAGTTTATCCCCAGTTTACTCCCAGTTTACTCCCAGTTTACTCCCAGTTTACTCCTCTTGCACGTGTTTCCCGAAATTCCTAAAATAAATTCCTACATTAGCAGTTTTCTCCTAGAAAACATTTCAGCTCCATTTTGATATATTCTCTTCTATTCCAAAAATAAACATTCCATATAATAATAATAATAATAATAATAATAATAATAATAATAATAATAATAATAATAAATACAAAGCTTAGATTTAATAATATCATATATATTAATATTACTGTATTGTATGTTATATAATCATAATAATTAGTATATGTATATTATATAAAGTAAATATGAGCAAATTATAAGTTAGATTAATGTATGAAACTATATTATTATTATTATTATTATTATTATTATTATTATTATTAGAACTCCACTGTGTTGCAGCTCAATAAATACAAATAAATGCATTTAAACACATCATTTCTATGAAACGCCAAAAAATAAAGAAGAACCAGAAGCTGTGATTAAAGCAAACCATCTGAAAACTGTCATAAACTTACTTAACATTTTACTTTTTTAAAATTATTTATTTATTTATTTATTTATTTATTTATTTATTTATTTTTACTTTAAACTGTTATTTGAGCTGTTTTAGCTCTTTTAACCCACAATGCACTTCATTTTAGACCGCGAGCTGATGGACTTCACATCCACTCTCCTTTTAGCGAGAATAATAATAATAATAATAATAATAATAATAATAATAATAATAATAATACTTTCACCTCCTTTTGTTGTTGATTACACAGACCTTGGAGGCTGTAGTTATGATTATTTTAGATTAATATCACTAATTTGATTTCTAGAAGACTAATATTTAAATCATGACGTGTTGAGCAGTTGTGTGATTTTTTCCTCCATCTTTTTTTTATTGTATTTGCGAATTAATTTTAATGTCGCATCTCGTTATTAATAACTAAATGTATGTATGTATATGTATAAATCAGACTATTACTCATATGGATAATAACATGGCGTGTGTGTGTGTGTGTGTGTGTGTGTGTGTGTGTGTGCAGCTGTAGCACTATTTACCAACACAGCAGTCAAAATCAAGAGATTTATGACATGACATTAAGTAATAAGAAGTAAATCATTTTAGAGTAAAAGTTTAAAAGCTTTGTTGATGGTTTAATGAAACAGACAGCAGCCTGCAGGTCTAATCCTCTTCTTATTAACCCTTTCATGCACAGAGTCCACACTTCTGCAGAGAAATAAACCACCTCCACATCCCTCACTCATGTAACATCACTTTAAATTAATATGAATTATCATCCTGACTTCCCTCGCGCTCTTTTTCTACGCAAAATTCAAAAGTAAGAAAAAAAATTCAAATCTACAATAAACTTTTTTTTTAAAGCTTTTTAAAAATATTTGAATGATTTTTTTTTTCCACCTTTGAAATCATCTGCAACAGTCCTGATTTTTTGGAAAGACTGATATATTTCGTATATTTATTATCAACTTTAAATATTTTAGACCTGAACATTTAATTTTTTTTTTGTTCATTAACTCATTGGAAGTTTTTTTTTTAAATTCAGGAATAATTTTCCTCATGAGTTTCTTACACATGGACAATCTGTTTAATGTTTTGTCAGTGATATATATTAATTATTAGTGATATTTATCTATTAATTATCATATTTTCATTTGCAGTTTTAAGTAATTAAAAAAAAACATCTGATCTGGATGTTTAAAATCTAGAATCTGATATGTTACTCTATCTATCTATCTATCTATCTATCTATCTATCTATCTATCTATCTATCTATCTATCTATCTATCGTATATATGCACCGACTGGAGCTCATAACACACTTCATTTCGGACACACACACATGCTGGACTTCTTGTAGTGCAGATCTGCAGTGTGTGTGTGTGTGTGTGTGTGTGTGTGTGTGCGTGTGTGGAACCCGGTTTAAGAGGACAATCAAAAGCGCTTAATGAAGGCGTTAATTAGGAAACTGAAAGCCACTAATCCCCCCTCCGAGCTCCTAATAACGGGTTTAGTTACACTCCTGTAACCTGCGATTCAGGTGCACTTTATTGGAAGAATTGAAACTTCCTCCATCTGGAGCAGAATCGCGGAATTACCGCGGAACAAAAGCGCAGAGCCGCAGCGCGCAGCGTTAAAGCGGATTAACGCTCTTATCAGGACAAAACCCGCTTTATTCTAGCTGTTTGGATTTCCTTATTCCAGCTCATAATGGTCCATTAGACTCCTTCAGCTTCTCAGTGTTTACTCTCCGCAGTGAAAGGGAAAAACAGACAATGATGCCAGCAAAAGTGGAGGATTTGATACAGTGACATTTTTGCGCACGACGATTTTTTGCGTCATTGATCCTCCTGAGACCTCCCAGTCCTTACAGACGGACATTTTCCTCTCCTCCAGCCGAATCTGGGTTCAGCATCTCTGAGTTTAGCTATTTAATATATTCCCATAGTTATGAGGTAACAGTTAGCAAGTAAAGTTTTATAGCTACAAAAGAACTTTTATAGAATTTCTAATAAATTGTCCATTGTTCATAAAGTGGAATTTTTGCCAACAGAGTAACTTTTTATGTTGGGCCATAAATTTTAAAACAATATGTGCACAGAATAGAACAAAAAATAATACATCTATAAACTAAAATATAATAAAATTACAAAATAGATGGTTTACATTATTTTTTGTGTAAAATATCAGTAACCCTAGTGTCCCCTCAAACAGACTGTTTTCTCTTCTCTCTTCTTGTTGACAATCATTTTTTTATTCCAAATATAATGATAAAAATAAAGTATGAAGTTGAATATTTCTATGGGGTCAAATTGTTATAGGTGTCATTTAAGGGTGAAAACATTCATTTGCCTCATTAAGATGTTTTAAATATTAATAATTATACATTTAATCCATGTTCCACAGGACTGTACTGAAACTCATTTACCAGATTACAGGAAGTCACATGACAAACAGGAAGTTTCATCATCAAAACAGCATGGCCAAGAGAAACGTGTGTCCCCTCAGCTATCTGCTATAGGTTTTAAATCTTGTCTGCGTTGTTTGACTTCCTCCAGCTGAACAACTCAACCCCGTGACTACGATTACAGCTGCGAAGAATATCAGTTTCAAGAATTTAACGTTTGTCATGATGTTGAAAGAGACACAAAGCTTTCCAAAGTTAGCGTCCTTTACTGATTAATGGCTAATATTAGCCTGGATCTTCAACCCTGTAAGAAACATGCTGATGCCTCAGTGATGCTTTAATGGTGGAATGTCCCAGTTATCACTTAACCAGCTACAGATAAGGAGAGATTTCACTACATGATCGTTGTTCGGGTCTCAACAGGTGACAAGACGCCATTTTGTAGAACATATTTACAAATAATTAGAGGATTTAGTGCTAATAAAAATCACATCTTCATTATGATCAATAATTCTTCTGCCTGGAAACCTACAGCCATAACGTATATCATATAAGCCTCAGAAAGTGAGACACAAAACCTGTAACATCGTTTATTTTACCACCAGAACATAGAAAAAGGGGAAACAGAGCACAATAATCTTCCGTTACAATGCAGATGTGATGGATATAAATACACTCCTGAAAAACTACACTCAAAACACAAGCTTTTAATGGTCAGGAAATGAGCAGGAGTGAAGCAGATGCACTCCTGAGAGCTCCTGTGCCTCCGTTCGCCGGTTTCCTTTCGCTGCACTGAACTGTTTGCTTGGGGAAAAAGCTAGAAACAGGGAAATTCGCTTCTATAGTCTTATTGTACGCAAATCATGATAAAATCATGATAATGATTAAAATGTTTGATGTAGAATTCAAACTAACACACGTCTGGGCGACATTTCCAAAAAAAAAAAAAAAAAAAATCAAGGGCCTGATAACAAGCTCATAAACGAACCAGGATTGATAGAGCAGCGAGAGATCTACAGTATTTGTTTAATTCTTGCTACTTTTCTGACCAATGACTTGTTATTAAGACCATTAAAAGCTTCATATTTTGCCATTTCGGACTTGGCCCATTTTATTTGCCCAGGAGTGAATGAATATAAACATAAATAAAACCAAACTTTTTTTAAACACAGTGACTATGGAACAGTAGCTTCCAGTTTAATTAGTGTGTAGTTACAATAAAAATAAAAACCCAGAGATATAACCTTTGATTATTTTCAATAAAGCAAACCTTATGACGCATTATAAGCATTCATACTCTCTCATAAACACACACAGAAGAAGTGACACTAACACATAATCACACACAGCCATGGTGAAAATGTTGAATAAAGTAGTGAAGTGACTAGTAATGAGTACTAATAATAGTTTTAAGTGCAATTAAAAAAAAAAAAAATAGATCAAGTATAAATGAACTTTTTTTTTTTTTTACTCTTTTATTAAACACCTGATTCAACTCATCTGCTCATTATCAAGTTCATAAATTCAACCAGGTGCTTTACATAAGATAATTCCTCGCGTTATTTAATAATCATGAATTTCATCTCTCTCTCTCTCGTCACCGCGTGTCGTGTCTCGTCAGGACGGTTACATGACGCAGCACTTCTCCTCGGCCTTGCTCTTCATCTCGTTAAACGTGGCTGCGGCTTTCTCCTTGATCTGCTCCATGTCCATGTTCTGCAGGTTCTGCATGTGGCCCAGGATGGAGTCCTTCTCCTCCTCCTCCGTCGCGTCCTCGTCCACCATCTTCAGCAGCTCCTCGGGGACGTCCACGTCATCTCCGGCCATCTGGATCATGTTCTCGTCCTGCTCGCTCTGACAACATAGAGGAAGTAAAGGGGTCATTTAAGATAAGATAAGATAAGATAAGATAAGATAAGATAAGATAAGAAAGTTCCAGAAGGCAACGCAGCTGTACGACGTTGATGGTGATATTAGCGTTGATGGTGATATTAGCATGACAGTTGAAGCTTTAGAAGCTACTCTGTTTGAGCAGATTGTACAGATGAGGAGCTGAGAAAGCTGGACAGACTGAAACACTAAAGTGCTGCTGCATCACTTTCTCTAGGTAGAGATGAAGCAAGACATAATGCTGTATTCGACTAAAGGTTGTAACTTGTCATTTCCAACCTCTGACTAGGAAAAACCTAAGAAGAAACTCCCTCAACTCGGAATTTCTAATCGGGACCTCGGGATGATCTCCTGAACCCTGAGTTCAGCAAGTGACGTCAAATCAACATGGCCGCTCACAGCATCGACAGAACAAATATACATCACGCATCACCGTTAGCTGGCTAGCTTGTTGCTAACAAAAACGAACATGGAGGCATCCATGTTTGTTTCCCACTTTTGTAGCTCAAACGCAAAGAGGTTGCAGAAAAATGGCAGAAAATGGCAGGTAGCTGAAAAGCATTGTGGGTAATGTAGAAAACTTAACATAGACCAACGTGTCAAAGAAAGAGATTTAAACTAAGAAACTTGAACACTTGAATTTTACCTTATAATGAGAAATGCTAGATAAATTCATCTATGTTTAAAATATTTTCACTTGCAATTGTATGAACGGTGTCATAAAGGCTGCGGTAAATAAATCGCCGTAATTATTGCAAATCCAAAATTTCTCAACACGATACCAAAATGGCTAAATCTTACTGAACTTCAGATTTATTCTGTGCAATATGAGAGCACTTGTATTGTGCAGGGGATGCTGTAGTTTCGCTCATTTATTCATTTGTGCTGTGTTGTGTTGTAAAGAGTGTGAGAAGCGTGATGAGTGTGTGTCTAGACTCGTGTGTTGGATCTTTAGATCAGATTCCTGTATATCCTTTACATTTAGTGGAAAACAAGGCTCTAACCATCACCATATTTATATCTGTAATTAAAAAGGCAAAGCCCTAGATGCACTTTTTAGATCATCTATAGTGTAATTCCTCCCCACACTGACCTCACTAAAGGATTAGAGCTTTAAATACACGCTAAATCCGCACACAGGAAACAGCGAACGGGACGCAACACACACCATGGTCTTGTTTAACATGGATAATGTGATAATATGATAATTGTTATATAGCTGAAGGTTGAGTGTAAAGTCTTAAACTCAAAATATTTCAGTTATTGAATTATTGAAATGATCGAAGATGCAATGTGTCTATTTTATTGTTTTTCTTGAAACTGAACCGTAGTTTGATTGCACATCAAAACCTCAAAACAGCAAAAGAAAAGTCCTTTAAAAAAAAAAAAAAACAGGATAAAGAACAAAACAGAAAGGAAAGTGTACAACTGTATGGTTGAATGTATGCATCTTACTATACACATAAACCTACAACTTTACTTGAACAGATAAAATAAAATAAAATATAACATTTTAATTCTATTAGATAGAAACTACGAGGTGCTTGTCCTGAAAAAAAAAAAAAGTTCGTCAGCTTTACGCGATGTTTCCTCAGTGTTTTGAATGGTTATTTAGGTGACGATGAATGAGTGGGCGTGGACAAGGCGGAGCTACAGGAACCAGGAAGTAGATAGAAGCTAATTCAAAGCAAACAGGAAGTGTCCATGATGGTTCCTACCTTTGGCAGTCTGTATTTATCACGAAGACAAACCCTGAGAGTCGCCCTCTCTGCCTTCCTGTGCAGGAAATCAGCGTCTCTCTCCATCCTGAAGGTCACAACAAGGTCACGTCAAATCTGGACTCAGCATTATGGCTGATTTACGGTGTGTGGTAATTTATTTTAAAATGTCTTATACAAGGTTGTGTGAAATGTGCTGTATGCCAGATTATATGATAGACTCTCTCTCACAACAGTCGTACGACGCTAGAGACTTTTTTTTAGACGCACATTGTAGCGGCGATCAGAAAGACCACAACTTGTTTGTTGGCCATCTTTGGTCTCTTTTTCTGTAAGGAGATGTTTATTTAACGTTTATGGAAGGAGTCTTCAGTGTCAGAATTAAAACCGTGACTTTATTCTTTCTCTGTAACATTGCAAGCTGCGTGTTTTTCAAGAGAGAGAAAAAAGAGAGGCTGGTGAGGGAAAGACTGTTTATAGCTGCTATCACGTAAGTAAGAACCGGAACTTGTTTCATGGACATTCCACAGCATTAACTGTAGCTATAAAGGGATAAAAAGTATGACGTGTTATAATATTAAAAAAAAAAATAGATATATATATATATTGTAATCATTAGTAACTTGCTGTTATACTGTATAAGAGGAATAAAACACTTTATGGTACATATGATGTTATAGCACAATATTCAACTTAACAGTAACTCCGTTTCATCACACCACCCTGCCGTTGATTATTTTCCTGTAACAGCACTTCACAGAGTGGGTTATTCCTTACTAAACGTCTGAACGGACGTGGCATGATGGCTGACTCATGGCCTCGGCTCAGGAGAGGATTAGCGAGGACGGGATTATGTCACAGTGTTTGCGGGGTTTAATGTATAATCGAACCTACAGCAAAAACATTCACATCCACGTTCAGAAAAAATAAAGTTTTGTGTCAAATGTTTTATTTCGTTTGATTCTATAGTGCAATGAAACATGGGAGACAAGATTAAAGAGGATTCATTAGACTGTAATGAAGTTTTCGTTATCCGTGAGGCAGAGATGGAGGACAAATGCTAAAACTGATCATCGCGGTTGGAGCTACAGTTGCAATTTATTTATGATATATTGATGTCTATGAAACTAGTACTGTATATTGACTTACTTCTCCTCCACCAGTTGTTTCTGATATTCCTCATATTCCTCTCTGGTCATCCCTGCCGCCGCCGCCGGGTCCTTCGGAGTCTCTGCCTCGGATTTCTCCTCTCCTCCTCCGAGTCCCATCCCTTTCAGCGGGTTCCCCACCATGCTCTTAATGAGGAACGCCATTTTCCTCTGTGTCTGGGTGTGTTAGTTCCTTTTTTTTGCCGAAAGGTCTTCAATCCAGCAGAGTTTGGAGCTTTGTTTAACCACCAGCTTCTGTCAAGGACAGTGGTGAGGAACGACAGAGAGAGAGAGAGAGAGAGAGAGAGAGAGAGAGAGAGAGAGAGAGAGAGGGGGCTGTAATCTGGATTAAACTACAGCCCTATTTCGGCAGATGGTCGTGGGTTTTTCAATTCCAGAGCAGTAAAACACACAGACATGTCTGGACACAGCTATTAACCCTAAAACAGACACACACAAAAAAAAGACACCTTTCAATTTTGAGGTTTGGACTTTCTTTTTTGGGAGCTTTTCTCTCGGGTTCATCACTTTTGGATCTCACAAATAAGCTTTCCTGCTAATCAGATTACATAATGAAGAGGACACATGATGTAGATCAGCTCTAGAGCTCAAAGATCTTTCACCTAGATCCTTAAACATGGCGGAGAAATCGGGATAACGCACCTGGAACGAGAAGCTGTGCCATTTTTATTCAAATTAAACTCTCAAACAGTCCTTGTAACATAATAGAGGATGTCATGCTAGGTCATTACTCATAACCTCAAAGCATGCAGTTATATACTGTATATCACAGATGAATATTAGCGATGGCATAATATAGTGGCTCGGATATCGGAGAACACAAATTGGATATCGGATCCAGTGACAAACAGCAAAGACTGGAACTGGGAATGTTTACACAAAGAGACGGGATTGTTTTTTTTCTTTTGTTAGTACTGATTTTATTACATTTCTACTTTATACTTTATTAGATTTATTATATTTGCAGTGTAAGTGATTTTTTTTTGTGTGTGAAAGAGTTCAACATTTTAAAGCTTAGTAGTTTCTAAAGAAATGGGCATTGATTGGACTGATACTCAAGGTTTCGTTGTTCCTATAAAATATAAAATCAGAAGCACTTTGCTTGCATTTCTTTGCTGAAACGTCCTGTTTCTCTGGGAATGTTGTGTGACTACGCTGAGCTTTCACTCATGAGAACATTGAATACTGTAGAAAGATGAAATAAAGTGTGTTAGGGTTTATCTTAGCAAGTTCAACACCAACAAACGTGATGGCAGTTCATGAAAATGATGTGACAGTAGTACATCTAAATAAAGTTACATATTCAAAATGGGGACTGATGATGGCATTTTCATGAAGAGAGTAGCACGAAATCAGATTTGGACAGACATCCTTTAACCTCGCCTTTAATCGTGCAACACGGCGCTGTGATTCCAGCACCAGCAGAGACTGAACTGGGATTTAGGAGCCACATGAATGACATTTTGCTCGCTGGTTTGAGCCAGTCAGTGACGGAGGTGTCGTCATTTCTCCTCGCCTCCATAACTTACGTCTGAAATACTGATTTATATTCTGCTCAGGTCAAAGTGGCCCATTTTTGTGTCCAGACTTTGCGTGAACAAATGGAGAGCTTCACTCTGTTAGTATTTCTTTACACTGAGATGAAACAAATATACAGTATATTACAATTACATCACGGGGGCTTAGTACAGTGGGATGTACCACTGAGAAATCGTGGATGGGGGAGTTAAATTCAGAGAAGGAAAATGTCCTCAGATTGAAGTTGACCTTCGGAGATCTGACACAGGAACAACATGACAGATGTGCTTGCTTTCGCTGTATAATCTGATAAAAGAGAGAGTGAGAGAGTGAATGAGAGGGAGTGGAGGACTTAGAGAGAGAGAGAGACTGAACCAGTGTGTGTGTGTGTGTGTGTGTGTGTGTGAGAGAGAGAGAGAGAGAGAGAGAGAGAGAGAGAGAGAGAGAGAGAGAGAGAGAGAGAGAGAGAGAGAG
>CM040989.1:23703221-23719395 GCA_022985145.1 Pangasius djambal | reverse complement strand
TATATATATATATATATATCTCATCCTAAAACATTTCTAATTGGGAAACATCTGGAATAAATTGTCACGCTGTAATAGGAAAATAATCAGCGATAGGATGGTGTGATGAAGTGGCGTTACTGTAACCAGTACCGTTACTTTTTTATTTTTCTATAACACCACGCCCCAAAGTGTTTTATTCCTCTTATACCACAGCAATGTGCCAATTATTATAATGCTATTCATTAAAGTACATCACACTTTTTATCCATTTATAGTTACATTTAATGTTCTGTAAGTTCTTGCTTATGTTATAGCAGCGCTAAACAGTTGTTCCCTCACCAGCCTCTCTTTTTTTTCTCTCGAAGTTATTAATAATAAAAATAATAATAATAATAATAATAATAATAATAATCATCATCATCATCATCGTCATGCAGCTTGTTTTTTTTTTGTTACTGAGAAATGGCAAAGAGGCGTAAACTCCTCTGGGAAAATATAAAGCTTTACGTCTGACTGTTACAAAGCGCTGACACTGGAGACTCCTTCCATAAATGTGGAATAAACATCTCCTTACAAAAAAACGTCACCACGTCAATGATTTTTCTTTTTTAATCAGTGGAGTGCAGTGGAGTGTCCGCCGTACACGTCCCCGTGAATGAGCTGTTGCTATAGAAACGATAACGTTGTAATACAGAACGAGCGCGTTAATGTAAAGCTGTGATTTGCAGCTGCGCTACTGTCAGAGCTGCCGTTATAGAAAACTAATCAACACCAATCAGTATCTGACCAATCAGAATTTAGCTTATCTCAATAAAGTGATAAAAAATGTTTTTGGTAAAAAAGATAGAAAATATACTGTAAAATGTCAGAAATATGCATGTCGCTTTATATGGTGTGCGAAGGTCACAGAGGTCAGTGATAAATAACAAGACCACTCCTGTGGGTTTGTGATCTGTTTATGTAAATTGCTCAGAAAAAAAAAATCCAGGTTTCAGTTTTTTTGGCAGTTTGGCTACAAGGCTTCAGGAATAGACAGCATTTTCCCCTCGAAACAACTTCTGATATAAAAGATCGCGGTTCTACAGTAGAGTGGCATCTCAGAGGGACAGTGGTTGGTTTCCTGAAGCGATACACACTGAAGTAGAAATTCATAACACTAACCAAATATATTACTACGTGAAATTTAAGGGACTTGAAACCAAAACAGGAACAATCACTCATTTACACCCTGTACAATTCAGATCAAATTAAAAAAATACTTCAGGCTTTCAAGTAGAATAACTTATAACAATGTTGTTGTTCCAACAAAACTAGACGACTTGTGCTGCGTTCGGCAAAAGTTCATCAAAAGAATTTCTTCGCCGCTGCTTCCTGTTGGCTTCTGAGAGAGAGAGAGAGAGAGAGAGAGAGAGAGAGAGAGAGAGAGAGAGAGTAAGTATTTTTATTAGATTTAATAAATTGCATTAAAATGATCTAAAATAGCAGAATTTACTTCTCATGTTTATTAAACGTGACGGTAAAATGACTGAAATCGGAATAAAAATGAAAATAATCACAATCGTATCCACTAGGATTGAGAGAATACAGTATGGATAATAAGCTGAAACGTCCTCAATACATAAATATGTTAAGGAAGTAAACAAGAAACAAGAAAAATAAACAGACTGAATCAGCAAACGTGCACGTCTGAGATTTTGGTCTTCGCCGAGGCGGCGAATTTTGCCGCACTGAATATCTTTCTTTGTAGCTCTCGTTCGCAGACGGAACTCACTTGTACATGACGTATCCGAAAAACAGCAGCGTCTGAACGACGATGAAGATCACGAAGTGCACTGTGGAGAGACAGGGTGGAGGAGGCGGCGGCTCGGGACATTTCTGCTTCTCCGCTGGAGCCTGCGGAGGAAAACGGTTAAAAAAGCCACATTCAGGTTTTCTCTACTTTATGAGAATGAGTTATGACTCAGTAATCCACAAAAATGCAAGTATTTTGGTTCAGGACATTCTTTGGAAGAATATCGACGGAATCAGAGATTAAATTTGCATTTAATTAGGTTTACGTTCGGTAGAGGTTCGAGCTTCCACCTCTAGTTTATGTTTATAATGTATCAAAATTCTTATTTTTATTCACATGAAAATTTGATGCATTTCTTTCCTTTTACTGCAATGTGTTAAAAAAGCTGTGCTGCTTTTAGAAAGCGAACAATAAAAAAAGTTTTATTATTAAACATTACACATATTATGCATTTTATTATGACTGCACTTTTCATTAATGATCAAGTTGTGCTCATGTATAAAATGTACAGAACTGTTATGCATTATTTTTTAGATTTTACGTCTCAGCTCCAAAGCTCTTTTCATTAAAACTCTTTAATATGTAAAAAAATAAAAATAAAAAAATAAATCAATAAATAATTTCAAATCTAATATGACCTTCCCTTAAATATTCTGGATGACTATTTTTGCCTGATCATTTTCACTTCGTGTATGGAATATTGTGCACCGTGAGCTCACCACGTTTCTCTGGATGATGTGCTCGACGTTCCTCTTGACGACGTGCAGATGCTCCTTGATGTCGTTGAAGTGCTGGACTGCCTCATACGTGCCCAACGCGCCGGCGTTTCCCTGCTGCGCTGCACTCAGCTGCTGCACCGACACTGAAAAGCTGTTTCTATTAAACACACACACACACACACACACACGTCCGAATATTAAATATGTTTACATTTTGACCTTGTGTAGAAATCATAAACAGAGACATTCACTTTCTCAGGAAATTCACAGTACAAATAAACACCAAAATAACTCGACATTATATATATTTATATATATATATATATATATATATATATATATATATATATATATATATATATATATATATATATATACACACACACACACACACACACACACACACACACACACACACACATACATACATATACATATTTAGGCTCCTAAACCAGTAAACCAGTTTATTAATAAAGTAATGTTTACATTTATTTCAGGATTTTAGTCCAAGCACTTCCTTTTGTGGAAAAAAAGTTACTCAGGAAAAGTTTTACGCTTTAAAAGTTCAAGGCGGAAGGTTTCACAGCGCCTCTAGTGGCCAAACACTGTCACTGCAGCAAAACACTCCTAAACCTTAATACGCTGTGAAGCGAAATTCCTTAACCGTAAATCAAATGCAATTTATATTATTACAGCATGTTTTCCCTGATCTAATCCCCTAATCCTTCAAACTAAACCACCCCACACACACACACAAAATTATTCCCAGAATCCACCTTTAAATTACACGACTAAATTAATCCCCCTGAAAACCATGTTCTCCTTCTTAAACATATTGCACACAATTACAGCAAAAAAGAATTAGACGTAAAGAGATGGCATGCTTTCATTTAGCATCGTTTAATTTCACAGAAAATGTCATTCAAATCAGAATAGGGTCAGAGACAGGGTGTGTATTTCAGATAAAGACCTTCACTGAGGTGTGAAGAAAAGCGGAAATGTTTCTTCGAGATTTAACACGCAAGCCAAAAAAACAAACAAAAAAACAAACAAAAGACGAATAGTCACTAATAAACATCAGGAAATCACTGATTCTTATTGTTATTCTTACATCTGGCTGCTTAAAAAAAGCCCAGCTGTATTCTGAACTCTGATTGGTCACAATGTTTCTATAGTAACAGCTCATCCACAGGGACTCGTACGGCAGACGCACATCATAAAAGCATTTATGTAACATTTAAGGAAGGAGTCTCCAGTGTCAGCGCTTTGTAACAGCCAGAGGTAAAGCTGTAACTTCGAGTTTTCCGACATCTTCAGGACAGAGGAGTTTACGCTTCTTTGCGGTTTCTTCGTAACACAGAACAAGCTGAGAACAGGAACTCGTTTCCCAGATGATCGGACAAACGTTAGATCCCCTGAGACACACGTTAAACCCTTCGTCTAATCTACGTTTGTTCTAAATGACCTACATATGAAGCAAAAGCCTTTTTGTTTCCACTGAGCGATTTTATCAGACGTACACCCGAGCCAATAGATTAATAAATTCAGCATTAGAAGCTTATCTTTACGGATTATTTTGCTAATCTGTACAAGATCAGAGAAAAACCTGCAACATAATTCCAACAATATGAAGTGGATTAACCCAAAAGAGCAAACCTCCACACCACTAATACATTACGTAGTGAATAGCGAGATTGGTTCAACACGCAACGCACTAAACAGTGTGAAAAACGCTTGTTTGATTTACGCATTAGGCTTCATACTAGCAACGTTCTCAGATTAGATTAACATATCAAGCTGGCTGTACTAGCTACGTACGCTCGCCTTCGTTCCATGCTTCATTTTTCATCCCTAACTCTTTCATTACAACGTTATACGTTTTTCCTCCATTTTGGGTGTCACGAGTGGGGAAGTGAAGAAACGTCGGACCACGTCGGACACCTCAGAGCCGTCTGGATTTGTCGCTTTGCAGCGTCATGAGAAAGAAGTGAGAAAATCTCAACGTGAGCGCTGCTGAAACCGTGACACCGTGTCGTCTGGTGCTAATGTGAACCTACGGTAAGAGTCACTACCTCAAAGGCAAACAATGCAACAGCCTTTACGGGATTTTGAACTCGCAACATATCGGATACAGAAGAGAACAGTTCCTCCTCAGTTCCTTCCTCATCATCATCATCTTCATCATCCTCCTTCTCATCATCTTCTCATGAGTGAAACACAGCAGGTCAAAGCAACCAAAAGTGAGTGTGAGGTTGAGACGAGCTCCGATACTGCAGACGCCCAGCGGGGGGGTCTCTGGGGTTTATCATCCAGGGCAGGTGGGGGCGATAGCCTTGTGTGTGTGTGTGTGTGTGTGTGTGTGTGTGTGTGTGTGTGTGTGTGGAGGAGGAGGATTTCACTTGAAGTGATCAACGCTGGATTACTCTCTGAGCTCAGACACCTCAGCTCTTGGGTTTAACGCAGATTTACGGCAAAGGCGTCGTCCCGGATTTCATTTATTTATTTCTTTTTGCAGATGTTCACGTGTTTATTTCATGATTATTATGAATACTATTGCATGCAGAGCAGGTTTACCTCTGACTGTTACAAAGCGCTGACACTGGAGACTCCTTTCATAAACGTGGGGCGTCTCTTTGCAGTATCAGAGATAACACACGTCTTTAATCCTTCCACACGTTTTTATGAAACATTGTGTGTTCATGTCTCGCACTGCTGCACTGTTTTCACTGTGTGTTTGTATTGTGTAGTTGTGTTTAACCACCTTGTTGGGTGTTGAATTGTGATGCTGGAGACCGGACGCTTCATTAAGCTCACCTTAGCTCGTTGAGATTGCGCAGGACTTCCTGCTGATTCGTGATAATCGTGTCCAGTTCCTGACTCGGACCCTGAACAAACATCAACACGGCGGTTTTTACACCACTATTCACCACCGTTTGGGATGTCTGTATATTTGGTGACACTAACACTCGTCATCATTTCATTCATCTTACATTTTACCCCAAGGGTCCTACCTGCCCCGACTGGGCCTGTCCTGAGCGTTTGGAGATCTCCTCGGTGATGACGGAGACGTAGCGGCGCTGCTCGTCCAGGATCATGGCCAGCTGCCGGTTCAGCTGTTTAATCTCCAGGTGGATTCGGTTCTGACCCTCGAACACCTGACGGATCTCGCGGTCGCTCACGCTCTCGTACTGTTCCTCCACTGAGGAAGGGGAGAATTCAAATCACTGGAAGATCGCACGCAGAGACAGCAGAACATCTACCACACTGTTAAAAAGCGACAGCACCGCAAACATGCCATGATGTGATGCATCAGGATAACAAGCATGGACAGGACTATCAGCATGGACGTTTTAACTAACTCGTTAACCAGCGCTAACTAGCACTTCGCTACACCACAGGAGTGAACGCCATTAAAAAAAACGGCTGAGACTTTTAACGCATTCAGAGGAATGTTTCATCTTCTCTTCTTTATTATGCTGTCGATCTTTCGGTATTTAACCTTGAATAAAAAGCCTGTTTTGTCTGCTGTGTGTTTTGCTTGTGTGATGTTGTGTCTTTGGATTTAGTCACAGTTTTGAAATATTGATAAAACATTAAAACTAACTGATTTTCAAAATACGACAAAACATTAGTAAAACCGCAACAAAATGAACACACAGACAGACAGCGAACTGAGGTTTCGTTTAGTTTTAGAGGTTTTTCAGGGTGTTTTTACGTCATAATCTCTACATTCCGCCTTAAAGTTACACCATCATATGATCCGAAAATGAATAACACCATCAGAAATTAAATAAATAAATAAATAAATCAATCAATCAAATGAAGCTAGTTTTGTTTCTCAACTAGCTGCTTTTCCATCGAAACGTTTCGCAAATATAAAACGAATTTCTGAAAAGTTAGCAAAAGAAAAAGCGATGAATCTGCTCGAAAACGGAACCTGTGTTTCTATCGACTACGTTCGTGCGAAAATCTTGAAACGGCAGCAGCGTAATATAAAGAACTAACGTTAACAATTTATCCTGGTTATGGTCAAGGTTTGGTGTCACTTTTTTAATTAATTAAACTGAGAAACCATTATGTTACCATTTAATTCAGAAAAGAAATACAGTTTCCATAATTCTTTTTCACATCTTACTGCGTTTTTCAAACTCAATTGAAAATTCAAGTGAATTTTGTGGCTCGCATTTTTAAAAATTAGGAAGAAAAAAAAACAGCTGGAAGGAAAAGAGCGTACTGAGTATTTGAATGATTTAGAGATTTGACATACTGTCAAGTCATAGGGCATAATATAGTTATAATATTTCCAGTTTCATAAGTCAGTCAGTCAGTCAGTAAATAAATAAATAAATAGATAGATGAACGAAGGAACACACACACACACACACACACACACACACACACAGGACAGCTCTAATCGTTTTACAGCATAAACATATAAATAATAACATTTAGATTTCTTACCATCAGTGCCATGAAAAAAGAGCTATAACGTTATTTTATAATGTTTATGATGAATCCTTATCGTCTTACTCTTAACTCTGCTAAGCACGTTTTCATAACATGGCTTTGCCCCTGTCATGGTGTACATTCTTGCGTCTCGTCTTTACTGTAAAGTTTAAAAACCTTTTGTTAAAAACCGACATTTAATCAGAAATACAGCAGATAAAGACAAGTGTTCAGGGTTAACTCGGATTTGTTGTCACCGTTAAATTAATTAAATGGCAGCACCTCTTAAAGATGGATTGGAAAAGAGAAAACAAAGCAAATGCATGGTGTGTGTGTGTGTGTGTGTGTGTGTGTGTGTGTGTGTGTGTGTGTGTGTTGACCTGAATTTTAAGAGCTGTGTGCCACTATTGAAGCTTACTTTCCTCATTTTTCTCTAATTTGTCCATCACGTCTTCAGTGAGAGGGCTCTGTTGTAAAAGTAGGACTTCATGTTGGAGGTGGAGTGTGTATGAGTGCGTGTGTGTGTGCGTGTGTGTGTGTGTGTGTGTGAGAGTGTGTGTGAGTGTCTCACAGGGCTGCCCATGGACGTCGGGGTGCTCCTTCTGAAACTCTTCTTTCTTTTTGTCCAGCTCTTGTTGGAAATTCTGAAATTCCTCCTGGTACTTGTCCTGCTCCTCTTTGGGAATCTCTTGTTCGGGTGGAGGCTTCGCAAAAAAAAAAAAAAAGAAAAAAGAAAGAAACAAAACACACATTCAGAGTTCATGGGAGGCCTAGCGCACCACGCGCGCACGCGCACACACACACACACACACACTCCTACTCCAATTACGGCCCACAAAAGAATGGAGTAATTGGTGAACACTTATGAAACAAGGACTGAGGGTTTTTTCTAACGTCGCTTGAGTGTGTGGACGAGTACTGAGCAGTGTGTGGTGCAGAGAAAAACTACAAGCGTACCAGGTTTTGTCCGGGCTCGGTTAGTCTGAACAGCAGGAACGACAGGACATCATGGTCATCTGGAACCAATAAACGACAAGATGGCCAAAAATAAATCAACTGGAGTAGCAGCAGTGAAATAAAAACCACACAGGTTCATTTAATAAAAAAGAAAAAGAAAAAAGGTTATTAATATGAAGTAAAAAGAAATGAAGGGTAAAATAAATAACATGGAAAAATTTAAATTGATAAAATAAATAAAACTAAGGTATTTTAACATGAAGTAAAAAAAAAAAAAAAAAAAAAAAAAAAAAAAAAAAAAAAAAAAAAAAAAAAAAAAAAAAAAAAAAAAAAAAAAAAAAAAAAAAAAAAAAAAAAAAAAAAAAAACACTTTCTGTCCAATTTTAGTTCTCAGACCTGCGAGTCCTCCCGTAGCAGCCGAAATGCCAAAATATCCTGTGGATGGAACGATCATGTTTTCCACTTTGGCGCAGAATTCATAATCGTCTTTTTCCGGCGTGAATCCGTTATTGATCAAAACCTGAAAAAAAACATTTATGAGAAGAGAGAACAGTTTTCCATGCGATAAGATTTTATTTCTGCGTTTTATTTTCCGGTCACCAAAATGTGTTCAAATATTACAACTTTTTTCTCGTTACAGCCATTTATCAGGACTTGTTTTAAAAAAAACAAAAAAAAAAACAGAACAACATACTGAATAGGCCACGCCCACAAGAGGCACTAGAGCGTTTCTAGTGTAAATACAGGATTAAATTTAAAACCTCGGACCTGATGTCATTTTTGAGTGAAACGTTCGTTACCGTTAGCGTCTTCCTGTAGTAGATGACTTTGGCTCGGATAGGATACGGTTTATTCCTGAAATCCCGGAGGCAGGTGCCCAGGGTTTGGGTCGAACCATCGCTGTGTGGGGAAAGAAAGAAAAGAAAGAAAAAAAGAAAAAGTGATTTATTAAACAAAGACAGAAATCAAGACGCTGAGATCTGTTTGAGTTGTGTATTACTTTATTCAAACAGATTGTTAAATATTTAATCATTGCTTAAGAGCGTGGCCGAGTTTGGGAGGGTGTGTTGACACACACACACACAGATACACACACACACACACACACACACACACACACACACACACACACACACACACACATGCTTACTTACTTCTGATGATCGTAAACGAGTTTGCCGTTGTTTCCCACGACGAGGATGACGGGATTATTTTTCTAAAATGGCAAAACAACGTGAAGGTATAAAACACTGCGTGTGGTGCTGTTACGGGAAAATAATCAACAACAGGGATACAGATACATATAATGTTGTGGAACGACCGTTTCTCTCTCGTACGAGTGAAGCAAAGTATCACTGATTCATGGGAATGAGGACAGATGTTAAATTCATTAATATCCATTTCCTCCATTTTACAAATAAACTGACTAATTATGTGATTAAAATACAAAATGGCGTCCAGACCGACCTTCCCATCGTTGTCAAAGGAGTCAAAGAAAATTCCCACACCGTTCCACTGATCAGCAGCTCCGTACACCGGACCCTCCAGACCCTGATTCTCTGTATACCATATGGCCTACGCAACACACACACACACACACAACAATTCAAATCCAACAATTCCTGCCCTCAGAGTATCGTTGTTTTTTTTTTTTGTTTTTTTTTACCAGTCCGTCAGCTCCGGTTCTCCCTCGTCCGGATATACGGAACGCCACCTCGGCCTCCCAGTGCTCGAAGCTCACCGGAGACTTGGTCCAAACAGAGCCCCTCTGACTGCGCAGAGACGGTGTGATCCGGATCTGATCGGCACTCGGGATCGCATCTGGGAATAAGGAAGAAGTCGGGCTGAAATAAGCGCGGTATACAAGCCCAGGAAAATCGCCAGGATCACGAACTCTAGATTTAGACCTTGAGGAAAAATGGGTGATTAAAAAATTCTACCAGTCACGTTCTTAGAACAAAATAAAAATAAGGTTTGATGCTTTCCGTGATATGAGTTTCAGTAACTCTACGTTCACACGCGCCTGCACGTTTTCTACACGTGTGCGACACGGATTTAGCTCATCGTCGCTCTATCTGTGTGGGAGAGCGAGGGAAAAATGTAAACACAATTTTATCGCTCTCTACGAGAAGAGATTGGTTTATCACACCGAAAAGGTTGTTACATTTCTGCTGACGCAGTTTTTTTTTTTTTTTTTTGCACTATACCTCCGATTCTCTTTGCAGAACAGACAATCCTCGCAACCCGCATCTCCCCTAATAATCCTTCCTCCATATTTTCTCTTATGTCGTGTTTCCATACAAAACAAGTGAGTCACGTGACAGATAGCGGTCATGTTTATTTTTGTGAGAACACAGGATTTGGGGTTCAGTCGCATTCATCCGCAATCAACGACGATCAGGTAGAGGACACACGCTACAACACCGAACAAAGTCATGTAGTGCGGATCGAGTCGAGTCGAGTCGAGGCGAGGCGAGTCAGCGATTCTGAGATTTGAGCTCAGCTTTAGTGAGAACGTGGGACGTGTTGCAACAAAGACCTTTATCCCACAGGAGCGCTGGCTCTGATTTTAACTCTTTACTCAGGGGAAAAAAAAAAAAAAAAAAAAAAAAAAAACACCCAGAGGAAGCAGTTTAATGTTTGTAGCTCAGATATTGACCCTGAGCTGTGGACTAAGCTCTGATAAGCAAGGCCTGTGATAATATGTGCATTAACGGTCTGGCTGAACTCGCTGTTCTACATTCTTTAAAAACCTTCATGGTTGTGAAGCTGAAAAGTTTAACTGAAGGCACTTTCGCTATCACTTTCCAATTACAGATGCATCAGAAAGCATTTGTCGAATATCTGAAATAAAGTTGCATCATTTGTCTATCAGTGAAAGTTATCGGCACATTTAAGGAAAATACTAAGCTCTTGTGATGCGACCTCGGTAACTATATCTGCACGTGATTACGCCACGACACTGCTGAATTTTAAATTCTGGATGCTGATTGGTCAGAAGCTGTTGATTACTTTTCTATAACAGCAGTAGTGACAGTAGTGCAGCTGAAAATCACAGGTTTATATTAATGCACTCGTTCTGTATTAAACTGTTATGGTTCTTACCATAACACCAGACATTCAACTATTAATAAACAGATTTTTACAGAATGTGTGCAATCGTTTTCTGAACAGAATCATTTGTTTAGCGTTTATGGAAGGAGTCTCCAGTGTCAGCGCTTTGTAACAGTCAAACAAAACACGGGCGTCAATCAGGTCATAACTCACGCAGTATCTCAAAACAAACTGCATCCAAGAATGCTATAATCTGCAAAAGGTTTGTGATTTTGGTTTCAATTCATTAAAAATCCTTCACTTGGTTTACAGATGTTCTGTGTGTGTGTGTGTGTGTGTGTGTGTGTGTGTGTTGTGATTGCCCTTTTAAAGCACTCTGATGTTAACATTTTAGGAATTTGTGACGCCTGACAGGAAAAATAGGCTCATTACTGTATTGTATTTATTCCATTTATTTATACTGTACTGTATTTATTCCTTAATAATCACATCAAGCTTGCTTTTATTTTTTTTTAATTGAACCTGTTATAGTGCTTCCTGAGTAAGAGCAAAAGGCATCCAAACTAAAGGTGTTTGTGGATAGGATGAGGGATAACTACTAAAATACATAATTAAAGTAAAGTATAACGCAGAAAAAGAAGTCACTGTGAACTTCACCCAAGTTTTGTTCAACTTACTGCGCATGCGCAGTCCCAACAACTGCCCAGCATCCTCTCCTTAGCTACTCTCAGCTCAATTCTGAAAGTTTTGGTGAGTTTTTTGAAGCATGTACCGTGATATTTTTTGAAGAAACAGGCATAGTTTGGTGCGAGAGCATCCTCAGGAGCAGCCATGATAAACTTAAACCAACAGGAGAGCCGAACTTACTGCCAGTGTGAACCCAAAACGGGATCATTCCGTCGCTCTGAGTCAGGTGAGGACCTTTAAAGCTGTATTTATACTCGAAGCGGCGATGCGGCGGCTCCTCGGTCGCTGTTTCGCCCCGAACCGAGCAGTGAAACAGCGCTGAAACGAGGAGCAGACATCGCTGTGCAGGCAGGAGCTTCGCCATGGACACCGCCATCTTTTCGGACCTGTTTGGCTGCTGACGAATCGCCGCCGCGCGCAGTGCATGACGGGAAACACCCGAAGGGCCAACAGGGCGCTCTCTGATTGGTCGGAGGCGAGCGCGCGCATTCAACTCCACCGAACGGTTACGTGTACATATCGTTATACCAATATCAATATTATTATTATTATTATTTATTTATTTATTTATTTATTTTAAAAAGCTGTTTTTTATTTATGTTTGGGGCATGTTAAAATATTTGACAGTCCCACGGAATATAATATAATATACTATAATATAATATAATATAATATAATATAATATAATATAATATAATATAATATAATATAATATAATATAATATTTAAGGAATAAAACTCATATAGTTGATTATTTTCCCATAACTGCACATCCCGAAGTGTTTTATTCCTCTCATACCACAGCAATGTTCCAATTATTACAACTATTCTATTATAGTTATATTTAATGCTGTGGAAAGTCCGTGAAACAGGTTAGTGACGTTATAGCAGCTATAAACGGTCGTTCCTTCACCAGCCTCTCTTTCTTAAAGTTAATAAGATAAAAAAAAAAACCCTGCAACTTGCACGTTAACCCAAAAACCGCAAAGCGTAAACTCCTCTGTCCTGAAGAAAGTTAAAGTTACAGCTTCACCTCTGACTGGTACCGAGCGCTGACACTGGAGACTCCTTCCATAAATGTGACATAAACATCTCCTTACAGATCAATGATTTTTTTAATCTGTTTATTATCAGTGGAGCGTCTGCCGTACAAGTCCCTGTGAATGAGCTGTTGCTATAGAAACGATAACGTATTAGAACAGACGCATGAACATAAACCTGTGATTTGAAGCTGCGCTACTGTCAGAGCTGCAGTTATAGAAAATTAATCAACCAGTGAGAACGAGGACCAACTTATTTTGTGGATGTTCCCCAACCCTAAATGTAACTCTAAATGGATAAAAAAGTATGACATGCCACTCTTTAATTAATAAAAGGTGGTGTGGTATGAGATGAATAAACACTTGGAGACTGTGCTGTTATAGGAAAATAATCAGCTTCAGGGTTGTAACAGTAACTCTGCTTCATCACACTACCCTGTTGTTGATTATTTTCCTATAACGGCATCACTCTGAGCGTTTTATTCCTTACATTTTATACATTTCCAGATCTTGAGGATACGTTATGTAAAGCTGAGACAGATGCTTTGGAATTCTTGAATGAAACTGAACTCAGGTTGATAACTTTATGTTATCTGTTAAAGTTACTGCAAGGAAATAGAGCTAAAAACAGTCGCGGCTCCATCTTAAAGCTGAATCAATTACAGTTTTGGTGTCACACTCAGGTAGGAGGCGTGGCTTAAAATTCAAAGGCGGGGTTTACACATTAGAAGTGATTTTATAGCTACCGATTTAAAATCAGTAGCTACCACTATAGCTACTGATTTTTTTTTTCTGACAATTTTTAAAAACGTTTTGTACGAATGGTGTCAATTGAGTTGAGTTTGATGATTTAGACGATGCTAAAAATGATATGTTAGCTACATTAACCTTAAAGCTACAGTGCAGAACTAAAGAAGGAGACGTTGTATACCAAATCACCGAATGTGTCAGCTGATCGACTATGTTTGGGGGAAGTGGGACATCATGTACATTTAATTTTTGACTTCTTGTGGCAACATTAATAAATGAATGCAGACAGCAGCAACCTTATTTACATGTTGTCCATTTAAACATTGTTGCTCTGCAGGCTGAGGGTGACCGGGACGGTGTTGTAATTAACGTTAGATGACAAAAACAACAGACAAAAGAATGAAGCCTGTCCTTATCACAGGAAGAGGTTGTGAAGAGTGTGTGTGTGAGTGTGTGTGTGAGTGTGTGTGTGCTGTTTGGCAAGAAAATTTCTACAAAATCCCAACTGGAAGTAATTAATGGACAAGTGATTGGTGTACAAGGGCCAGGTTTAAAAGAGCTCAAATATTTGTTGAAGTGGCCCTCGTTCCTAATTCTATCTCCCAGGCTGTGGCCCTCATTATTTAGACCTGCCCACTACGGAGGGAACAAAACGAGTGAAAGCAGACGCCCCCCTTCCCTCTTCTCCGCTCAAACAGCATCAGACTAATGCTCAATGAGTTACTGTGAACAAATAAAGACATTAATGAGGTAATTTTATTAGCGAGGCTCATCTAGCCCCGCCCCTACCCAGGAAATTAGGGTTTCAGTCGGCGTTAATTAATGCCTTTAAAGGGATTCAGAGCGAGCGGCGAATTAACCGCTCCCAAAAAACCTCTCTCTGAGAGGAAAAAAAAACATTGTAACTCCTTATGTGCAATTACGGGACAGTGAGAATTATACTGAGCGAGAGAGAGAGAGAAAGAGAGAGAGAGAGAGAGAGAGAGAGAATTCAGATTTAATGAGGAGAAAAAACACTCGATTATACAGACAGACAGACAGACAGTGAGAGAGAGAGAGAGAGAGACAGGCAGAGAGAAACACAAACCGTGAGAGAGACAGAAAGAGACATACATAGATAAAGAGACAGAGAGACCAACTGTTTGAGACAGAGAGATAGACAGTAAGAGAAACAGACAGACAGTTAGAGATAGAGACAGACAGTCTGGAACAGAGAGAGAGAGAGAGAAACAGTGACAGGAACAGAGAGAGAGAGAGAGTGCAGAAGAAAGACAGTTAGGAAGACATACAGCCAGTGAGAGAGATAAATAGACATACAGTGAGAGAGAGGGACAGAGAGACAATGAGAGAGACAAACAGTGATACAGAAAGACAGAGACAGACAGACAAACAGATTAACAGAGAGAAAAAAGTGAAAACTTGCTCTGGTTTTAATTAATGTGTGATTTTGCACAATAGTACACACACACACACACACACAACCACACACAACCACCCATTCACGTGTTCTTCAAAGTTTAAAAAGACATAGAAAGACACTAGCATTTGGGAGCATTTGCAGTCAGTTGATGTTGCTTGTATACGTATGTATACGTATATATACGTGTATATATATGTTTTGTGATTTTGCCTTTATACTCCACCACAATGGATTTGAAATAAAACAATCAAGATGTGATCGAAGTGCAGACTTTCGGCTTTACTTTAAGAGGTTCCACAAAAATATGGCATTTACCATTTAGGAATTACAGCCATTTTAAGCAAAGTGCCTCCATTTTCAGGGGCTTAAAGGTATTTGGACAATTGACTGAAAAGAAGTTAATTGACCAGGTGCGGTCCATTCCCTCGTTACTTCAAGACAAATGAAGCAGATAAAAGGTCTGGGGTTGATATCAGGTATTGAGTTGGCATTTGGCAGCTGTTTGACTGGAGCTACCAATATGAAGTCCAAGCAGATCTCAATGCAAGTGAAGGAGGCCATCATTAGGCTGAAAAAACAACATAAATCTATAAGAGAGAGCAAAAACCTTAGGTGTGGCCAAATCAACAGTTGGGTTCATTCTTAAAAAAAGAAAGAAAGCACTGGTGAGCTCAACAACATCGAAAGGCCTGGAAGACCATGGAAGACAACTAAAGTGGATGATTGCAGAATCCTTTCCTTGGTGAAGAAAAACCCCTTCACAACATCAACAGAAGTCACAGAAGTCCATACTCTGGAGAAGGTAGGCATATCATTGTCAAAATCTACAATCAAGAGACACCTTCATGAATGTAAATACAGAGGGTTTACAACAAGGTACAAACCACTGGTAACATTCAAGAACAGGAAAGCCAGATTAGACTTTGCCAGAAAACATCTAAAAAAGCCTCCCATGTTCTGGAATAAGATTCTTTGGACTGATGAAACCTAGATTAACTTGTACCAGAATGATGGGAAGAGAAAAGTATGGCGAAAGAAAGGAACAGCTCATGATTCAAAGTATATCACATCATGTGTCAAACATGGTGGAGGCAGTGTTATGGCATGGGCATGTGTGGCTGCCAATGAAACGGGCTCACTGGTGTTTATTGATGATGTGACTGCTGACAGAAGTAGCAGGATGAATTCTGAGGTGTTTAGGGCTTTACTCTCTGCTCACATTCAGCCAAATGCTACAAAACTGATAGGACGCCGCTTCACAGTGCAGGTGGATAACGACCCTAAACATACTGCGAAAGCAACTCAAGACTTTTTGAAGGCAAAGAAA
>CM040989.1:23688971-23703121 GCA_022985145.1 Pangasius djambal | reverse complement strand
GTGTTTTAAATCTGATGCGGGCAGCTACAGGAAGCCAGTGGAGGGAGCGCAGCAATGGGGTGGTGTGGGAAAATTTAGGGAGGTTGAAAACCAATCGTGCAGCTGCATTTTGAATCAGTTGCAGAGGACGAATGGCGCTCAGAGGTAGACCTGCCAGGAGTGAGTTGCAGTAGTCTAGTCTTGAAATGACAAGGGACTGCAACTGAAGCTGGCTGTAGTGAAGGCCTAGCAAAGCATCTCCAGGGAGGAAACTCAGAACAGCTAGTTAGTAGAAGTGACAGAAAAGTTAGCAACTTCTTTTAAACTTATGTCTTGTTAGCAGCAGCTAGCAAACTTTAAGGAGTAAATTATATACTCGATATGATATAATGACAAGCTGCTCAAGTGAATATAGTAGCAATGCTTCAAATATGTTATGTTAGCTTCTGTTTTGGACGGTTTTACACATCGAGAAGTAAAGTTTCATCGCCTTTTCAGCATTAAACTGTTTTGAGGAAAGAGGAGAATTCATCCAGAGTCTTTCAGCTTCAGTAAGGGGCCGAGTTTTTTTACCCCCTCGTTTTGTCTTCTCTAATTGGAGCTGATGAGCGACTAATTGGTGGCTTTTTTTCTCCATAGAGCAAGACAGCATGAGCAAAGTTAATGAGAGGCTTTGGATGAATAAAAGAGTCCTCTTCCAGCAGGACGGGGGGATGGAGGAAAGTTGAGGATATCCCTTTGTTTCTGGCTTTCTCTCAACTTTCCCCTTTCTCTTGCATGCAGGTATCTGAAAAGCGAGTTGGGAGCACAGAGGTGAGCACTCGTCCAGATAAAGGAATCCTTTCTGTATTGTTTTTTTCGGGTCCTTCGTTTTTTTGGCGTGGTTATAAATAAGGAGTGAATGAGAGAGAGAGAAAGAGAGAGAGAGAGAGAAGCACACTCTCCTGAATGCACTTTAGTGAGGATGAATAGTGAGAAAAGGCTTCACACAGGACCGTGTTGGACCACTTCAGCGTAATGTTTCAATACATGCGCTCTCTCTATGGCTTTGTCTCTCTCTCTCTCTCACACACACACACACACACACACACACACACACACACACACACACACACTCACACACACACACTCACATACACATGCACTGGAGGTCCCTTGTGTGTAACATTTTTATGTTAAAACACACTTAGGAGCACAGTGAAATAAAATAAAACAAGGCGTATAAGAAACTCTGCTTGGAGGTTCTGACCTCCCTATTGGTCCAGTTACATAAAATTCCTCTCTTGTGAAGGTCCAGATTAGCGACTAGCATGACTGAATGGCGACATCAGTACTTTAATAGGCTCCCAAGTAGTGCAGCAGAAAAACTTTCAGAGATTGTGAGTTTGAATCATGACGTGGGAGTCAAAAGTGCAATATTGGCTGTGCCTTCTGGGTGGGAGGGGCATACTCACTCTCAGATGTCAATCACACTGACAGTAGCCAATCATGTGTGTCTGTGAGCTCATGTATGCAGAAGAGGACGGATAGCGCTTTTCTTCGAGTGGGTTATGCTGCCCTGTAATGCAGCATGAGCAACAGTTCAAAAAAGATGCGGTCGTCTGGTTTCACGTGTCTCACGTGAGGAAGCACGTGTTAGTCTTCAGCTGTCTGGTGAGTGGCGATCGGCAGGTGAACAAATTGGGAAGAAAAATGGGGGGAAAAAAATCCAAACAAATAAAAAAACATACTCTTTCGTATATAAACAAAGTTGAAGAGTTGAGTTGAAGAGGAACACATGACACACACACAGTACATCAGATGTTCTAACATTTCATTCAGAATATCATAAATATTGGCACCTTCATGACTGAAGCTCATGACTGTAGTTGGCTACCATTCATGTAGTTTTCCTTTTCAGTCTGTTGAATTCAGTTAATACCCACAATTCACAACTCCTACTTCACCAAGGCATATAAATGTTTTTCAAACAATTATTTATATATTAGTTTTCAACATGGCAAAAACAAGTAGTGAAATATTGTTAAAGTAACATAACTAAATCAAAATGATGAATTTCCCCAATCAAAAATACGATTCTGTATCACCAGCACGACGTTAATAAGTAGCGAAAAACGAGCTAATGTTAAAATAAGATCACTAAATCATGCTGAGTGGCTTCATCAAATCATTTCCTATTTACATGATTAAATTACACCGAACATATTTAAACTTTTTAAGTATTTAGTGTTGAAACAATGCAAATTTATACAGCTCTGTTAAAGTGAATAATATAAAATGAAATTTTTTCCTCAATTTCCTACATTAACACACGCTTTCGATTTTTTGAGGATGGAAAACCTTCCCATTATTCCAGCGTTAAAGTGTTCACTCAAGAATGAATTCTAGCTTAATCATAATTAATCAGTTTATTGTTATTATAAGCTTCTTGTCTGTTACCTAATTATCTCATGTGTGATCTTTTCTGTTGTCAGGTTGTTGTTATTTGGTGGTGTTGTGTAAACGCCTGTTGCTTTGTCCGTTTGTGAACAGGAAGAGACGGCGTCGTGGGGGTTAAACTTCTGCAAAAATACCATGAGGTCAGGAAAAAAAAAAAAAGTAAACATTTTTAAAACATGTAGAAAACCTTCACATGTAAGGAGTAACACTACACTCCTGTACACCTCATTTTCCTGAAAATCCACCTCTTGCTTTGTCACTTCCTCTCGGTCTGTGGCCGTATAATTGGCTGGCCAAATATTTGCCCTGGCTAATTTGTAGTGTTATTCTCACACTAAGTAATCCATTAGCTCTCAACAGAGAGCATTGTGTCCAAGCAGAAAGGGACCATTTGCATCTCCTTTGTCATTTAAATGTCACGTTTCCTCCTCGCTGTGAGACTTAACTTCTTAATGAATACCTGATGAAAACAAAAAGAAAGTAAACGGAAAGAAAAAGGAAAGTAGTTCGGGGCAAAGCTAATGTTGCTAACAGGAGAAGTACATATTTATGTAATTTATGAAATATTTAATAATATTTATATTCATTAACCTCATGTCTAAAAAGAAACAGGACGTGTAGAACGAATACATTGACTGAACCTGAACTGTTGAAAAGTTGACAGTTTTCCCCAATTTTGAGTGAGCCTGTGTCCACTGTAGCCTCAGATGCCTGTTCTTGGCTGACAGGAGTGGAACCCAACGTGGTCTTCTGCTGTTGTAGCCCATCCACTTAAAGATTTGCTGTGTTGTGCATTCTGAGATGCTTTTCTGCTCAACACGGTTGTAAAGAGTGGTCATTCAAGTTATAGAAGCCTTCCTAACCACAGCACAAGTTCTTTAGAGGGTGATGGGTGTCAATCATTTTGACACGCGGTTTTAGGAGTTACTATTAGTATTAGTTTGTTCTAGTTCTGCGATGCTTTTCTGCTCACCATGGCTGTAAAGAGTGGTTAATCGAGTTACCTTGGTTTTCCTGACCACAACACTTTAGTTCTTTAGTGGGTGTCGGGTGTCAATAATTTTGTCAAATTGTTTGTCTCTTGATGGGTGCCAATAATTTTGGAGTTCACACTACATTTTATCTTAGTCTCCTAGCTGACCAGTGGCAGCCAGTCTTTGCCGGGTGACCTCAGCTCAGGGGTCAGAGGCCACACACTCTCTCTGGAGTGTCCCTCATTATCCATTATCCTCCATCAGCAGGGGCGATTGAAAGTGAGTGTTTGTGTCCTCGCCCCCCTTGACCCCCCCCTTTCCTTCGCCCACCCTGCTGAGCGAGACGCCCCCGAGGGCCGCCGTAAAGCCGAAGTCCTTCATTCAGGAAGCTGTCAATCTGTTGCTGAACAGTGGGGACCAGGATAAGGCCGGCCTGCGTTGTTTGTGTTACAACACTGTGTGTTTGTGTTCGAACAGTGAAAGCAGCGATTGAGCTAAAAGACGCTAATCCTGCGCCCCTTTTCCACACCACATTAACCTCGTCTCATTTCCATAGGGCGCTAATTACAGGCTCGGACAAGTCATGCTAATTACAGGCTCAAAACACCGGATTAGGAGCGTGTTCAATCCTGGATAAAGGGTTCACGTAACACATTCTGCCAAGCTTATCTTCATCAAGCTTTATTACTGCACTTATAATTCTTTACTAAAATTATTTATATTCAAATATAATATCAGTGCGCTTGTTCTAATACGTTATCGTTTCTATAGTAACAGCTCGTCCACAGGGACTTGTACGGTAGACGCTCCACAGGAAGGTTTTTTTGATTGAAACTGTTGACCTGGTGAAGTTTTGTGTCGGCGCTTTATAACAGTCAGAGGTAAAGCTGGAACTTTAAGTTTCCAACATCTTCCGGACGGAAGAGTCTACACTTTGAAATTTCTCGGTAACATGACAAGCTGCGTTTTTTTTTTTTTTTTTTGTCTTATTAGTTCCAAGAGAGAGAAAAAAGACAAGCTGGTGAGGTAACGACTGTTTATAGCTGCTATAACGTAAGTGAGGACAGGAACTAAATTGACGTTCCATAATATTAGACGCAATTATACTTGGATAAAAAGTATGATGTCATTTTTTAATGAATAAAAACATTGCACTTGGTGACAAATCGCTGTGGTACAAGAGGAACATGTCCGCTGCGGATGTGATGTTATTCATAGAATTTTTTAAAATCCTTTTTATCCTTAGAAATATTCTTCAACCTACTAATGCACTTCAACCTTCTTTTTTTAAATATATATGGTTGGAAATAATATTTCCTAATGACATATTCCTCTCACACCACAGCAATATATATAAATTTGGAAAGCACCTAGAATTGCATTGTGTATGTATTAAAGGTGTTGTATAAATAATTTAAATTTGCCTTCCCTTTAAAAAAAAACAACAACCAAACAACTAATTTCAGTGTTTTCTAACTTCTGTACTCACGTAATTTATCATATAATAGTTTGAAAAGTTTGAAAAATTTCTCCCAACAATGTAAAAGTTATTTAATCTAATTGTAATGCGACACTGGCTCCATGTAATGTATATTTATATAATGTATTTATTTTACTTAATACGATTTTTACATTCTTACCAGCGGTAGTTATGAAAGCAGTTGTTAATTTTGGCTTTTGCTGCCACCTTGTGGTCAAAACTCAAACTTCGCCCGGTTTCAGGACCATGGGGGAAATCATGTGTAAGTGCTGCCACCTAGCGGTTAAAGTACTTTACTTCATTCAACGGGAGACTAGAGGCAACACATAAAAAGATTAAAGGTTATGAAAATTACTCTCAAAAATAGTTTTAAGATGTGTTTATGACCTAAAAATGGTTAATTTTAACATTTTTAACAATTGAGTAAACATTAGCTCACCAACAGACTGAATTCTAGATTTGTTTGAGTTAATAATATTAAATAAATATTTAATAAAATAAATATCTAAATACATACATACATAGAAATTCCTGTCTGACTTGTTAATATTTTATCAGTTAAATATATTTACTTTTACTTTTGAATACTTGAGTGTGTTTAAATGACTTTTTACTTCTACAGTACCAGTACTTTTACTCAAATATGTTTCTTTGTACTTTCTCCGTCCTTGAAAAATGTAATAAAGCGTGAAGTAGACTTCAGATGTCAGCTCTTCCCTTTTTCATTTATTCTATTTTAAATATTCTCAAGGTGATGAGAATGAATGTCACATCTATTTGTGACAAAAAATCTTGAAAGTATTAATGATAATGATTTCCTCCATGGATGTATGTAATATTTACTTCATGCAAGTTATATAGTTGACATTTTTCATGTTTTAAAGGGTGCCAATAATTCTGAGATTAACTTTAGGACACTGTACACTGATCAGCCATAACATTAAACCCACTGACAGGTGAAGTGAATAATGTTGATTATCTCGTTACGGTGGCATCTGTAAAGGGGTGGGATACATTAGGCAGCAAGTGAACAGTCAGTTCTCGAAGTTGATGTGTTGGAAGCAGGAAAAATGGGCAAGCGTGAGGATCTGAGCGACTTTGACAAGGACCAGATTGTGCTGGTTAGACGACTGGGTCAGAGCTTCTCCAAAACAGCAGGTCTTGTGGGGTGTTCCTGGTGTGCAGTGGTTAGTATCTACCAAAAGTGGTCTAAGGAAGGACAACCGGTGACACAGTGACAGGATCATGGCTCCCAAGGATCACTGATGCGTGTGGGGAGTGAAGGCCCGTTTGTTCCGATCCCACAGAAGAGCCACTGTAGCACAAACTGCTGAAAAAGTGAATGCTGGCTCTGATAGAAAGGAGTCCGAACACACAGTGCAGTGCAGCTTGCTGCGTGTGGAGCTGCGTAGCTGCAGACCTGTCAGAGCGCCCATGCTGACCCCTGACCTCTACTGAAAGCTCCTACAATGAGCACGTGAGCATCAGAACTGGACCATGGAGCAATGGAAGAAGGTGGCCTGGTCTGATGAATCATGTTTTCTTTTACATCATGTGGACGGCCGGGTGCGTGTGCGTCACTTACCTGGGGAAGAGATGACACCAGGATGCACTATGGGAAGAAAGCAAGCTGGTGGAGGCAGTGAGATGCTCTGGACAATGTTCTGCTGGGAAACCTCGGGTCCTGGCCTTCATGTGGATGTTACTTTGACACGTACCACCTACCTAAACATTGTTGCAGGCCGAATTACACCCCTTCATGGCAACAGTATTGCCTAATGGCAGTGGCCTCTTTCAGCAGGTTAATGCTCCCTGACACACTGCAAAAATTGTTCAGGAATGGTTTGAGGAACATGATAAAGAGTTCAAGGTGTTGACTTGGCCTCCAGATTCCCCAGATCTCAATCCTTTCGAGCATCTGTGGGACGTGCTGGACAAACAAGTCCGATCTATGGAGGCCCCACCTCACAACTTACAGGACTTAAAGGATCTGCTGCTAACGTCCTGGTGCCAGAGACCACAGCACACCTTCAGAGGTCTTGTGGAGTCCAGGACTCGACGGGTCACAGCTGTTTTGGTGGTACAAAGGGGACCTACACAATATTAGGCAGGTGGTTTTAGTGGCTTTAATGGCTGATCGGCGTAAGTGCTGAGGCGGCGTTTACACCAAACTATTATACTAAAGTATTAAGTGTTAAACACTCACACGTGTACTCGTCACTGACGTTAATGACAATCTTCACTTCACCGTTTTCATCCTGTGTGTGTTCATTTTCTCTTTCATCCTAATCACACTGATGTTTGTGCAATGGAAATGAAAATGTTGCCTTTTCCCCTCATGCAGAAATCACAGCCCGTGTTGTTCATGTCTCAGTGGAAAATGAGGTTTTAGATGAATTCAGCGTTTTAACAAGACTCACGGCTCATTACTGCGGGATCGAGATCAGCTGAGCGTGAAATGATGTGGAGGAAGAAAAAAACGGGGAGAAAATGGACGAGTGCTTTTACATGTTGAAAATAAATGGTGTTTATTTCAGAGAGGGAAAATCGGCCGTGTGTGTTCTGACTGGATTTCATTTACCACCTTCGCGTGAATACTGTCAGGATGCTGATGAATAAAAATAATAAAATAATCTTCAGTTGCATGTTATTTTTATAAATATTGGGGACACACACACATATGTGTGTGTGTGTGTGTGTGTGTGTATATGTAAATATGTACATACTTATTATCACATATAATACGGCGAATAGATTATGTTATAATACTACTTCATCAATTCTGAGAATAAATACATAAATGCATATATATATATATATATATATAATTATTATTATAGGAAAGTGTTACTCTACTGCTCATGACTCTTCTCTCGTTTTTTTTTTTTAGTGTTAAGAATTTTCACGTTTTGCTTTTTTTTTGGACAAGTCATGTAGTGTGAAAACACTGAAGGTCAGCGTGGAGCTGCAGCGGGTCGAACACACATCACCATCTCAAGAAGAACACACTGGAGAGGAAAAGTGGACAGAGCAGGTGATGAAAACGGCAACAAATTACAGGACCAGTGAGAGAATTATAGGACAGTGTGTGTGTGTGTGTGTGTGTGTGTGTGTGTGTGTGTGTGAAGTGTGTCAGACCACCATCACACTCCACACTCAGACCACTGGAATATTACTTCTTTCATATTACATCCAAAATATCTCATAGAATCTCTGAGCATTTATACTGGAGAGAAACTGAAGCCGTACAGCTTTCCTGATGTGTACTTTGTTGTTTGTACACATGTTCAGCACACGATGTTTTATGATTACAACATCGAGGATGTTGTCGTGGCGCTGAAAGCCGAGCTGCTGCTCACACAGACGCCCCAAACTCATTTGTGAGCTGAACAAAGTTAACAAAACATGTCCATTATAGACAACTCATCAGTAAGAACGTGACCTAGATATCTAGCATTAGCTAGCTAGTTTCCTGATTTTAGGCAAGGTCTGTTTAAGCAATACAAATTAGGCAGGTTTATATTACAGCACAGGACCTCTGTGCTAAGCACGCTAGCTAACTTGGCTAATATCGATGATTGGTGATTGATGATTGATGAAATAATTTCTGTTGTCATGGTAATGTTATATTTAGTCAGATTTGGCTGATGATGAATAAACCTGCAAGAAAAATCAATACTGAAATCCATCTCGAATGTGACTAAAGTGAGCTAGTTTGCTAGCTCTTTAGGCTGGTAAAGCTAACGTTAGTGATATTCGGCTATTAGAAATTCATTAGCCAAATGCTACCAGTGAAACCATGGTAACCAGGACTATCAGCATCTAAAGAATAGATTTGTACGATGTGAGGAGTAGAGATAACTGCTGTGGGTGTGTAAATGAGTGAATCGTTCATGGTGAATCACGAATCAATTCCCAAGTGTTCACCTTCCATTATGCTATTTGTAGCCTAGCAAATGATTCGTTCAGACTATTAGCCATCTGTAGCATCTAACAACACCACGGGTGCGGAAATCAATGAATCGTTCATGATGAATCATGAATCAAATCCCAGGTGTTTACCATCCACTGTGTTACCTGTATTCCAAAGGATTCATTCAGACTGCGAGAATGATAAATATGTACATCTTTTATGTTAAAAAAATAGAATTTCATACAAAGAAATACATTCAGGCTTCATTTAAAAGAGTATGCAGTTAAATAAAATATCATTTACACCGTTCTCTCTTCTTACAAATCAGTTTTTGACTTTTTTTGAAAATTAAAAACTTCTCAGATCTTCCAGTCAGGATCTGCAGAGGCGTCAGGAGATTTCCGCTTCCTTCTTAACGGACCGTTGGATTTGAAGTCCTCTCCGGAGCCGAAGTCCACGCCGTCCTTCCAGAAATCGTCGGCGGGGGACGGAATCTGCTTGCCGAAGACTTTCTGCTGCAGCTCTGCGATGTCGTTACGGATGTCGGCCATGAGCAGTAAGAGGAAGTCGAACGATCCTGGAGGTCCCTGAACAACACGACACACCCGATACGACATGATGTTACTGCAGTGCATCATGGGATTTATTCAGAGCAGTGGATATTGTCCACTTTGGAAATTCATGGAAGCAATGTTAGCTGATATTAGCTAACATTAACCAAAATGTGCAGCTGTTAGTTGTGCTTTTTTTAAAAATACGTAAACACACATATGTATCATATTTCTGCCTTCAACAGAGAAAATAAATATAAATATAAATGCGACTCGCTGTTACCACCCTCAACTTATTTATGTTTTTTTCTTCCCAAAATCTACCTAACTACGTGACTTTTATTTTTTTTTTCACTAAAAAAATGATGAACGTCACATTCTAAGATCGTTAAGGATGGTGTCTTCTAGCTACGTAGATCCTGATTTACTAATATCCAAAATAACGAGCACTAATTTGCTGGCTCTAATGTCTGGTATGAGCTAGTTTGTTAGCAGTTAACAAACCAACTAGCAAAGTTAACTTGTGCACACAATTTCCGTCTCCATAGCGATTTTCAGGTGTCGTAAATCACACTGAAATTGATCTATTTGCATTAACTCCGCCCACTCTTTTAAGCTTTAATGTAGAAAGGCCCAAAAACTGAACATTCATTAAGGCAAACGTAGAATCATTAAATGAATCAGTGTGCATGCTTTTTTTTTTCTTTCTTTAATTAACAGTTTATTATTTAATGCACTTTCAACTTGCTCAGACTATAAACATAACGATTGTGTATTGCTGAATAGACTCCAAAACTCTAACATGTCTCCAGAATCCCATCTGTTTTAAATTTTTTCAAGCCATTTTCCATCATAATTATAATTAAATATGTGTCACGCAACACAGGCTGTATTTTAAAGTCAGTGTAAAAACCAGTATAGTATAAATCCTCCCTAAGCCATATTTCTTCATCCCCTATAAATAAACGCTAGACGTGTAGTAGTCAGGGAAACGTCCATTGACCTTTGACCTCTTTGAACGAACACTGTTACAAATCACCACCGCTTCTTACTTCTGCACTGGTACCACGTGACTCCATTCCGGGGGATATAACGAGAAAAAAATGTCTGTCTGCTGGACATCCTGAACACATAACAACATCCTCCACTCTGACTGGTCAGAAGGTGTTGATTCATTTTCCATATCAGCAGCTCTGACAGTAGTGCAGCTGCAAATCTCAGGTTTATTTATTTCTAATACGTTATCGTTTCTATAGCAACAGCTCATCCACAGGGACTTGTAGGGAGGTCAGTCCACTGATAATAAAAGGGTTAAAACCTTGTTTAATCATTGATTCTGTAAGGAGATGTTTATTTAACATTTATGGAAGGAGCCTCCAGTGTCAGAGGTAAAGCTGCAACTTTACGTTTTCCAAATGTACGAGTTGTATTTTTCGTCTTATTAATTAACTTCGGTAGAGAAAAAAAGAGAGGCAGGTGAGGGAACGACTGTAACGTGAGTGAGAGCAAGATATAACTTGTTTTGTGGACATTAAATGTAGCTATAAACAACATTAAATGTAGCTATAAATGGATAAACAACATTAAATGTAGCTATAAATGGATAAACAACATTAAATGTAGCTATGTCATTATGTATGTCATTAGTATGTCATTGTTTATTAAAGTAAAATTGTAATCGTGGCCAAATTGCTGTGGTATAAAAGGAACAAAACATTTAAAGACGTACCGTTACAGGAAAGCAATCAACTCTGCTTCATCTCACCATCCTGTCACTGATTATTTTTCCATAACAGCATGACATCAAGCGTTTTATTCCTTACAAGCGTTCCTTTATTCCTTATTTTGGTGATGGGTTTAAGTATCCTGCCATCTATTAAATAAATAAAGCATCCATTTTTCACGTGCGAATACATTAACGTATTAACTTTTGACCGTGTCGGCCATCTTTGTTCCATCGATTGTCACAACATAGTAAATCCTACGCTACGTACAGTGGCGTATGATCTCGACAGCCCATGGCCGTGTTTGGCCGACGGACTTTTGACGACGTCATCGTGTTGAAATAATGTAACAGTAGCCATTACTCAGCGTCTACGTTTGGCGATTGTTCAGAAATTCGCTTAAAAAATGTTGTGATGTTTGGCAACGTAGCTAACGACTGCTTAAGGAGTTCATCTAGAGCTTTCCCCAGTGCTCAGTACAGCAGTAGCTCACACTCTAACGACTCGCTGATAGAAGGCTTGATCGTGACAACTCCCAGCAGAGCCTTTTACCCTCATCCTGACGGAGTCAACACGAGGAAAAAGCACCAGATACGAAAACATGACCTGACCTGAAGGGCTTGAATATCAGAAACAGGAAGTAGGGATCTGGCCTGGTGTGTGTTCGAGAGGTCAACGGTACCAGAGACAGATATATATCCAAAACAAGACAAGGTGACCAGAGAGAGAAACGGTGAGAAGAAGTGGCATGATGGGAGGTTCTTACCGGAGGTCCGGAAGGTCCAGGAGCCCCTTTCTCCCCCTGGAGGATCCAGAAAAATATTTACGTTTGTGAGATTACAGTAAAGAAGTGGTACAGCATGGATTATTGTTACACCATCACACAGGAAACAAAAACAAGCTCTAAACTCGACACCTTAAATTCCCTTGGTATTTGCTTCCTCGGTCTTGCTTTAATTTTTTTTGTCTCAATTACCAAATGCTGAGGAGGAAGCCAACGAAGTGTGTGTAAATGTAATCGCAGTGCCGGTTACTCGCTCCATTTGGAGTCGGGCTCTAGCTCATTGGGGTAGAGGTATGACAACGTGAATGGTAGGAACGGTCGGTGAAGGGATTCGCGAAGGTCGTGAGGTCACGCAGGGGCAGTAAGTATGGCCAGATGTTCTCGAGTCAGCTCTGGGGAGCTGAAAAACATAACAGCAACCTTCTGCCTACAAACAAGGTCTGAATGGTGAGTGTGTGCACCTACACTAACACACACACACACACACACACACACACACACGTTGCGAAGTTGACCTTGAACTGCAGTTCGTCTTTTGGCATTCTTGGGAAAAGTCTAGTTAGTGGTTAATTAGCTCACATCATGCTGAAATTATGAGAAATGAAACCTTTAATTAAAACAAATTTATTCAAAGAAATGTTAAAAAATCCTTAGAAAAAGTTTTAAAACAAAACCAGGGTGCCATTAGTTTTGGAGCTGAGCCTACATAATATACATGACCATAATTCAGGTTCCTTAGTTATAGATTGTTTATTAGCATAATAGTGAATAAAGTTACAAGCAGCGATTTGTGGGGCCCAAGCACCTTTCTCAAACAGTGCCCCCCAGTGGCGAGGACCTGCCAAGTAACATAAAAAAAGGAAGAGACTATAGATGACATGATAGTAGCTCAGTGCTGTGAAATCCTTGCTGAAAGCTGATTGGCTGGTGGTGGTCATGTTTGTTCAGCTTTATTGGAATTACAGATCATGAGAAACAGTTATGTGAATTTAACTCCGCCCCTCATGGATGGGTGACCACGCCCCAAACTTTACAGAGACATTTAAAAATGCGTACGTTTTCTCCATTTTGTCATTGCAATCACAAGAAAACAGAAAAAAAGGCATGTTCTATCATCTTGCTGTGAGTGTAAAAATATTTGTTTTCTGAAATTTTGTGTTTTCAGACTTTTCAGGATTTTCTTGACACTTCGGAGTATTTTAGAGCAGATTGTTTTGAAACTCGTGAGCTGAGGTAATAAAATCTGCGCTACATTAGCATTGTTTTGTGTGAGCGTGTGACTCATTCGAATAAAACTTGACAAATATTTGGCTTGCAAATGAAAACGTTCAGTTTCAGCTGCTGGAATCTCACACTTTAATCAATCACACACACACACACACACACACACACACACACACACACAGAATTTTTCTCTCATTTTGTGTGTAGAATTTTTTTCATTATTGATAGGACTCCAGGGGAGCTGAAAACACACACACACACACACACACACACACAATACCTTCATGCCATCTCTGCCTGGAGCACCGGGAGGACCCTGCACACACACACACACACACACACACACACAACATTAACAATACATTAAAACACACCTCTATGAAACATACAGTATTAATATATTAGTAAAAATAATTACTGGGAAATGACAGTAATAATACTACTACTGCTAATAAGAATAAATAAAACCAATATATTATTATTATTATTCTTTATTACACATTTATTAAAATATTAAAAGAAGAATTACTGAGTAATAATAATAATAATAATAATAATAAAAATAAAGAAAATCTAAATATATATTATCAATAATCTTAAATCTAAAGGTATCATTATTATTATTATTATTATTATTATTATTATTATTATTATTATTATTATTATCAACAACAATAAGCCATTTAGTAAAATATTATTAAAAATTAATGACTGAGTAATAACAGTAATGAAAGTAATAATGATAATAATGAGAATGTGATCATTTTCAGGATTTTGGCATCAGGATGGACACAGATTCATTTGCATTTTTTTCCAGACATTCTGCAAATTCGTTTTAAAATTATGTTTTAAAGCGTTTGAATAGAAACCCAGCTTGCGTTGGTAATTACACTGCCCTCCAAAAGTTTGGAAACGCCTGAACAAAATAGGGTTTTTGGACAATATCAGCATAAATCCTCTTTAGTTAGTGACCATTTTGCATTGATAATAAGGGACAACACTAGGCATCCGAGCAGTCAGTTTATTCAAACATTGACTTGATATATTACTCCAAGCCTCCTGGAGGATTGCCCAAAGATGAT
>CM040989.1:23638857-23688871 GCA_022985145.1 Pangasius djambal | reverse complement strand
ATCCAAAATTTGAGTATTTTTCTATGTTATGTTCATGTTTATGTTCATAAACTTTTTATTTAATAAAATATGTTTTCATAGTTTGTGCTGTCCCTTATTATCAATGCAAAATGGTCACTAACTAAAGAGGATTTATGCTGATATTGCCCAAAAACCCTATTTTGTTCAGGCGTTTCCAAACTTTTGGAGGGCAGTGTATGTCTGTTACAGATCAAGGACACTGGACTGATTCTGGATCGGTAAACTTTCCCATAACAACATGTTCCAATCAGTTTCCTCTCCACGCTCACGCTTTTGTCAGCGGATAAAATCAAAGAATAAAGAAATAAACCGGCAGCGTTGAGGCGCTCGGAGGTCACGTGACGTTCTGAACTGCGGGGTGTCGACAGTGTAACGTTTCAGTGTTCGTTATTCATAAATAAGCTTTTTTTCCCTCTAACACTGGTGTGAGTTAAAGATCACTATGACACTATAAGACATTTGCGATGAATCCCATTTCCTAGATTAAGGTCTCGGTGTGAAAGGAAAAATGTTTGTAATTATAAACTTATGTAACTCGCTAGCTTGCTAGTATGCTAACCATTAGCACACAGGTTTGTAATGTTTGCTAATTCTCTGCGCTGGTGCTGTTGTTTTTCCTGAAATTTTGTCATGTTGCACGTTACTGCCATCACGATGTATCAGCTCAGAGCCCGAGGCTGGCGTATAATCACCGTTTCTAGGCTATGATGGTTTTATTACACCATTTCACATTCACGACAAAATTCACATCACGGTGAACTTGTACTGGATCTAAGCAGCAGGACTGAGGAGGGAAAGTGGTGGGTTGTGCTCCAGTTTTTCTTCTGCAGCTGCAGTGGTTTTCCCTCCGGAGGGTCAGTGAAGGTCAGAGATGTAACCTCGACCTGATCGTGAGCTGGACACCTGCAGCTCTCACAAACCCGGCTTTGATTTCAGAACCCACAAAGCGGACGCTTCAATGCGGGACGCTTCAATGGAGGACTGCTGAGATAATAAACTGACGTGTGTCTTTAGTGGTTACTGTGACGTATCCTCAAAAAAAAAAAACAGATATAAACCATTTATATCAGAGCTGTAGAATTCTCGATTCTGATTGGTCGATCACAGAGTCTTGTCACTCACATAATCACATAAACACTAATAATAAACAGATTAACACAAGACTGATATGGAAAAGTTTTCTGTAAGGAGACGTTTATGGAAGGAGTCTCCAGTGTCAGTGGTTTATCAGAATTTTTTTTTATACTAAGATAAGTGACTGCTCCCAGCATGAAGTTAAAGTATAAAGCTAAAGTTTAATAGTATTAAAAATGATAATAAGTGTATATATATAAAACTGTGCTTAGGCGCTATTCGACTCTCTAATTTACAGACTCGCAATTCGACTAGGACTTTTGGATTTCTTAAAATGATTATACGCTACTTCACTTTTCTTTAATCCAGTTAATTAACTAATGGTTGTATTACTTGATCTTATTCATCAGTGTTTCCCTGTTCAGTGCTGTTAAGTGACGTTTTAAAGGTTCTACTACAGCATATCTCATCTCTGACATTTATTTTAAAATTAAAACAACTCATGACCAGATTAGATGACCAGGTCATGTCACGGTATGTCATGCAATCGTTTTTTTGTGTACTTTATCGTGTGTAGAGTCTCACCACTGGTCCGCGTCGGCCCTGTTTGATGTGCGTGAGGTCCGGGGAGGGACCCATGGGCCCCATCGGGCCCCGAGGACCAGGCAGACCTGGAGCACCGGCTCTCCCAGGGGGTCCAGGAGAACCTTTAGGACCATGAACTCCTGAGAGAGAGAGAGAGAGAGAGAGAGAGAGAGAGCTTTGGCATAACAGCTTTGACAAGTGAAACAAGTCCTCAAAATAACGTACTGTAATATTATATGATTAGCATAACCGTAGTATTTACACAAACCGAGCTGGAAAAACTGTAACGACGGGAGCGCATAACAGCGCTCAACAGAATCTCGATGTCAAAGCACAACAGACATTTAACATCGCTTTAAATGGTAATAAAATCATTTCCAGAAGTTTGCGAGGCTGGGTTTGACTGAAATTACAGGTCGAGAACTACAGCCGTAATCGTTATGCCCTGAATTGTAATTCTTGGTTTCTATGAAATTATACACCATTTCGAGGTCCGAGGTCTGCGCACAGGACGCAGTCAGATTTCCCAGATCTCCCTTCTTATAAGAGGAAACAGGAGAAAAACTTGCTAAGGAGAAAGGCTCGAATCATCAGGTAACTAGAGACGTGCCGTGCTACAGCGCTGATTTATGGTGCGCTAACATGAAACCTGTGAATCTGAGATTTCGACATGGGAAGGAGAACACGCGGTTTGCTTGATGTTCAAGCGGTTGAGGTCAGGAGAACATTTATTTGGCAAACAGCGAACATGGAAGCTCAAAAGCCCCTTGTTCTTAGTGAAAATCTAGCTAACAATGTGTTTAGCTAGCAATGTGACTGAGATAGAACTCTCTGGAATATCAACATTTCCCTCTGCCGTGTTGGTAAAACCAACTTCCATGTGTTCCACCATTTTTTTTTTTTTTTTGGGATATTGAACAAAATCTCATTATCTCATAACCAATATCTCACTTTAGGCTAAACGTAAAGATGCGTATGATATAAAATAGTAAAATGTAAAAAACATGTAGAATGTGTCAGAGGGCTAAAGCTCACCAGGAGGTCCAGGTTGTCCTGGAGGTCCAGTCAGAAAGGAACGTCCTGTCAACATCTTCTCACTGGTCATCTGCTTGTTGACCTCAGTGTTGCTCACCAGCATGGCCATCTGCATAGCGGACAGAGGGATAATTCGTTTTTAGATCTAAGTCTGGAGTCTCAACAAACATTTGCCAGAATATACCATTATTTTGTCCTCTAGCAAGTGCAGTTCTTGAAAATATCCCAAGATTCCATATCTTATGGTAATCTGCTGCCCCTAGTGGTGAATCAGCACTACCATTAGCCTAGCCTCAGCCTCAAACCTTCTACCTGTGGCTCACACAGTGTCTGATATGTAGTCCTGGGAAATACCTAATTACAAGTACCAATGCTACTAGCTTAACTACAATTTAGTAGCGTCGCAGCAGCTGTTTTCAAAATGTAGCTTTACCTGTAACTAGCTACTTTGTTCGTGCGACAAAACTAGCTAGTTATTTCAGTACTAGTTTTGAAATTAGCATTATTGTCGCAAAAGGAAAAAACGAAAGTTACTTTTATAGAACGTTTCAACTAAAAGTAAATGTTTTATATATTTTCAAACATCCCACACAGAGGCACTGAAACAAAGACATCAAACCCGAAGAGAGACATCAAAAGTAAAGATAAATCGACGAGGATAAAAAGCCAAAATGCTGCAGTCGTGTCGTATGGCACAGTCCTGACAGGATGGCATGACTAATACAGTATAGCAAGCGTCATGGAGGGAAAGAAAGTGAGTCTGCGCTAACCTTTAGCATGTAATCAGATCCATAAGCTGTAACATGTGCAAGCGCCCTGAGTAATGCACGTCCATGTCTACACATCAGTACACTCGTTTTACGAGCGGTGTGTTCCACTGAGCTGCACTTCAAAGCCTCGCTCTCAGCGTGTGAGGGAAGTATCCATTACCTGCTGAACCCCCCAGTCTCAGACAACGCGACACACACGCACACACGTGACCTCGAGAGCACACCGGCTAGCGAACACACGGCACGCGTAGCCTCGGGCTTCCTACATAAATCTGCGAGCGTCTGGATTCGTGAGCAATTTAAAAGCCATTTGGAATTTGCTTTGGGGTTTTTACAGATTTGTAGAAATGAAGTCTGGTGAATGTATTTCAGTTCCTGTATTTCCCACGATCCGCGTGTCAAACGTGCAGAGTGTTGTCTGAGCAAAATCGCTCACGACTAATGAAAAACACCAGATGAGGAGGTCTCGACAAGCTGAAGTAATCACACAACATGTCCACTTTACGGCAAATGCAGACAATCAACCAGGACATGTTTGTTGTGTAAAGTCTGTGTAAAGTTTCGTCTTTAGTTTTGCACTGAAGCTACGAGGCTAATATAGCCTCATCAGGAAGGAGTGTGGCCTCCAGTTTCACCTCCTTTTTTGGTGAAAAAATGAAAAAAAAAAAATCAATCCTTGTCTTTCTGTCCCTCAGGCTGTTTTCACACCTCGTTTGTTTTCTAAAGGTCACACCACAGTTTGATCTTTTGCGATTTTATCTTCAATTAGTAATGGTAATGGTAATGATTTTCAAGCTCTCCATCTGTCTCTCAGTGTCTCATTGTCTCTCTGTTTGTCTCTTGGTCTGTACATCTCAAATCATTCTGTATGTTTCTCTGTCTGTCCCTCAGTCTCTCTGTCTGTCTGTTTCTCTGTCCATCTATCTGTCTCCTCTCTCTGTCTCATTGTCTGTCTGTTAGTCTCTTGAGCTATACATCTCAGGTCTCTCTGTATGTTTCTCTGTCTGTCTCTCAGTCTCTCTCTCTGTCTGTCTGTCTTTCTGCCTCTCTGTCTGTCTCTCAGTCTCTCTGTTTCTCTCTCTGTCTGTCTGTCTTTCTGCCTCTCTGTCTGTCTGTCTTTCTGCCTCTCTGTCTGTCTCTCAGTCTCTCTGTTTCTGTCTGTCTATCTCTCAGTCTATCTATCTATCACCATGTCTGTCTGTCTCTCAGTCTATCTGTTTCTCTTTCTTTCTGTCTCTGTCCTTCTGATTCTGTCTCTCAGTGTTTGGTTCATTTGTCTCTCTTGGTCCATCTATTTCTCAGTCTCTCAGTTTCTTTACTTCTCTGTTTCTCAGTCCCTCTGTCTGTCTGTTTCTCTGTCCATCTATCCGTCTGTCTGTTTAACTCTTGAACTATACATCTCAAGTCTCTCTGTGCATTTCTCTGTTTCTCTGTCTGTCTCTCAGTCTCTCTGTCTCTCTGCTTCTCTATCTGTCTCTCCGTCTCAATCTGTTTCATTACTATCTTTCTTTTGGTCTCTCTGTATTTCAGCATCTCTGTTGCTCAGTCCTTCACGTTCTCTGTTTCAGTCTCTCTCGCTTTTTTTTTTTAAGTCTTTTTGCCTCTCTGTCTTAGTCTCGCTGTTCATCTGTCTCTCTTCATCTTGCACTTTCTGACGGCGTTCTCTCGGTCACCATCTTTCTCTCCTTTGATTTCTCTCTCTGTCTCCCCCACCACTTGCATCTCTCTCTCTCTCATCAGAATCATATTAATAATCCATCCATCATGCTGCTGCAGGCTGAGAGCTGAATGACGATCGAGTTGGCTGCTGCTGCTCACTGAGGAAAGGGCACGCAGAGGGCACGTGGAGGGCTGGGTGTGTGTCTACAGGTCACTTCAATCACGATTTATTAGCCTATAAATTCACCGTTCCTCCCTGAGGTCCTGTATAGGGTCTATAACGTACCTGTTCATGAAACCGTATAACACGTTTACTGAGCTTTAAACAGCCACGTATTAATAACGTAAAACAAACCGCAGAGTTTCACTGAAATGTGTAGAATTTAACACACAACAAAACCTGATCTCAATGTTTAAACCATTTGTGCTCGGATTTCCCTCTTTTCTAAATACACAATGCACAGTAGCATTTAAAAAATCTCAACATTTGCTGGAGAACAGAACGGACGTGTGTGATATGTTACGTACCTTCTGTTTGAGCTGAAAAACGTTTATTTTGATCTGATGAAAGTCTTCACACGTGGCTGAGCAGGTTCCTGCCTTCATCACGTTATCAGACTTCTCAAAGAGAGGATCTGGAAAAAAACACACAAAATACAGGGAAAAAATGAAAATAATCATATAAATCATAAGAAAAAAGGAATAAACTCACGTCATAAACACAAACAGTGAAGTTCCTGGTATTCAGAGTCGGGTTACGCACACTAAAATCCATTTTCAACCACTCTCCTCTAAATCCAGGGGGAAAAAAATAGAAAATGTGGACTAAAGAAAGATACAGTGTTTTTTTTTTCTCGCTATTAAATATAAAATGATGCAACATAAAAGCAAGAGACAATCTAAAAATTGCTAGTATATGACGAGAATTATTCTATAGATTGAAAAATATGGCTTCCACACTCATTATTCAGCAGCGCACAGAATAGCACTTGATCCAGCACATCTTGTTATTTTGCATTTTATTTATTTTTATATCTTGAGTCCACTGTTTATTTTATGCACAGCTTAATGAAGCCACAAATACTAAATCGAGGTCATTAAATCGTAATGTGTGTGCAGGATGTATGCGATTTTATTATATTTTTAATTCATTGTTTTGATTTGTCGAATTAGTAAAATAATCACAACCCAGTGTTTTTGTTCATGCGATACGTTCTCATCAGGACATCAGTAATGCTGCGTTTGACTAAAGGTCGTAACTCGTGAGAATTCCCCCTCAGCTCAGAATTCCTACTTGGGAGCTCGGGACCTTAACTCCAAAACAAAATGGCCACTCAGAGAATCAACAGTAAACACTTCTTACCTTTAAATGAGTTACGTCAGCCATCAGTTAGCTGGCTAGCTTGTTGCTAACAATAGACACACACGGAGACGAAAGGAGGTCGAAAACGACTTAATTCCAAGCTCGGACTTCCCACTTCTGAGGTAAGTCGAATGCCGCATTAACAGAATTCCTAATTATTTTATTGGCATATTTTCCAGAATGTAAGACCCACAAAGTGAAGAGTTTTACAGCAGTTACAGAGACAGGGTTCTGTTCTTCATATGTCGATATTGTGACTTGTTTATTTAAGATTGTCTCTAAACTAAGTAATAAGAAAATTATAATTATGCACAAGAGACATACTGAAATTACTCTATTTTTATAAACTGTTAAAAATGAACATCCTCAATCCTCCCATCCGTTCAGAGGAAACGTGACCAACCTGATAACCCCCTCCACAAACACACACACACACACACACACACACATCCGTTCACTCCCTGATACACTCAGTGGTCTGGAATGTCACATCTGGAATTTGAAAGCTTGCTGATGATGGCACTTGCACATCATCATCATCATCATCATCATCATCAGTGTGTGTCCCTAATTGACCCAGAAAAGAGGAAGCAGCCGGATGGAGTAACATGAGAAGCTGGTTAATGTTCATGCTAATGCAGTGTTGCTCTGAGTCATTAGCCGAGTAATGGATCAGTGAGTATCTCAAATGAAAACAGGAAGTTCTGAGTTATAAAAAAAACACTCAGGACCACAAGAGCACTTCATCCGTTATGAGAAAAATTTGCAGAACGTTTCTAGGCACCATCCATCTTTCATATCAATTTTTTATCTTAGATCAAATTTGTATATAATAAAATTAAACTGGGTGCACTGTTATAGGAAAACTTAAAGTTACAGCTTTACCGCTGTCTGTTACGAAGCACTGACACTGGAGACTCCTTCCATTAATGTTAAATACACATCTCCTTACAGGATCAACGATTATACACACGCTCTTTTAATCTGTTTATTATTAGTGGAGCGTCCACTGTACAAGTCCCTGCGAATGAGCTGTTACTATGGAAACGATAAGGTATTAGAAAGATATAATATTAATAATGATTTATAAATAAAGGTAAGATGCACCGGAGAGTTTATTTATTGGATGATTTTTTTCTTGCTATTTTGACTTAATATTTAACATAAAACATAGATCTCGAATAACTTCCACTAAAGCAACGTCTGGCTTACGTACGAACTGCAAAACAGCGTATGGAATAAACATGACAAGAAGAAGAAGCTAGAATAAGAACTTAACAAAACTTAATAACATAATCTTGAGTTTTAAATAATGAATAATTATTTAAATAATCTTAACTGACGTAAAGTGTTTCATTAGCTTTTGATAGCCGATGAAATATAAACAGGTTTTGGACATGTGCCGTCCTTAAAGACACGTTCAGGGGCCATTATGGAGATTCCTAAAGGACTGCATAAAAAAAAGAATGATGTGCAAAACCTTTTTTTTTTTTTTTTTTTTAAAAAGGGATTTATCATCTTCAGTCATGTACCAGAGTGTGAACGTGTTTCATCGCTCCCACAGAGACGCAGACGAGAGAGAGGAACAGATGATAAACTCCAGAGAGCGTTTCAGCAACTCACCGCTTCATTAAAAAGCGCAAACCTGCTGCGTCTCGTGTGTGTGTGTGTGTGTGTGTGTGGGTGTGTGTGGGTGTGGGTGTGTATGTGTGGGAACCAGACCAGTGCAGTACAGGAAGGGGGGGGTTTATTTAAACAGGCAGTGAAAGGAGAGGGTTAATGATTACCAGGTGACGCGACTCAGCAGTTGATGCTCTATTAATGTGATGGTGTACACAGCGACAGGCCGTGTTTGTGCACCAGTGGAAATGTAGCAGAAAACTGAGAGAGAGAGAGAGAGAGAGAGAGAACACGAGAAAAGAGAGAAAGAAAGGGGAAAAGAAGAGATGGACGGACTGTGGTGGGGTTTCCCTCCACCTGTTTTCTGAGAATTTTAAAATGTGCATGTGAGAAGTTCAGGGGGGAAAAAGGAGTGTGAAAAGAAATGATTTTAAATCATTATAAATGATAAACATAAGAATCATGTTTTTAATAATCATCATCATCATCATCATCATCATCGTTATTTTTATTTTTATTAAACTGTTTTGATTCTACAGACTTCTAATAAGTGTAGAGTACTTTAATGACGGAAAGTGGAGAGCGATTTGTTGCATAGTGAGTGGAAAATCCTTAACCCCGCCCCTAAATGAAACGAACTGTTACGACTGTAAGTCGTGGAAACCCCACTGTTACAGAAAGACAGAGGTCAGGAAGTGTGTAAGGTGTGTGTGTGTGTGTGTGTGTGTGTGTGTGTGTGTGTGTGTGTGTGTATAAGTGTACCTCTTTGGCCTTTGCTGCATGTCTTGCCGTCCTCCTCCAGGTAGAAACCCGTCTCACATTCGCACCTGTAGCTGCCCGGAGTGTTGATGCAGATCTGAGAGCAAACCGTCTCGTTTTTACTGCTGCACTCATCGATGTCTGGAGGAAAGAAGAGAAGAAACACAAGAACACAGGAAGGAGTAAAGATAGTAAGTTTAAAAAAAGAAAATAAAATGCTTATGATAAATACTGATCGTTATGATCATAGCGTCTGAAGTGATTATTTACATATTGCACCTCTTCACTATTTATACCGTATATATTCATTAGCTATTAGGAATCTTCTCATTTAGAATTTAATTCAAAAACGTAATTTAAAATGTAATTTTTTTTTGTTTAAGTCATTATTTATAGTGCATGAACATGTAACAAAAACAATGCAACGCCTTTTCGTAACTCTACCGTAATTTTCGGAGTAGCACGTCTACCGTAAATAAACCGTAAGTAAACAAACACAATGCCAAAGTGATATGTATCTGGCGCTTTGCTGTAGAAGTCACAGCACCTGCACCTGCATGAGGGCAAAAAAAAGGAACTCATACTCCAGAAAATATACACGCTAATATACACGACTTGCGTTTCCGTGACTCACCTAAGCAGTAGGGTTTCTGCCGGTTTCTATGGCGTTCTCGGTCGTAGCGGTAACCGGGGTAACACGTGCAGACGACGCGGCCGAAATGATCCGTGCACTGTTGCTCACAGGGTGCGTCGGCGCACACGTCGTAATCTACACACGCGCAAAAAAACACACAAATGCAAAATGCTTTATAAAATAACACTGCAAATGTGTTTTTAATCAGACAGAATTTAATTCATTCTAAAATTAATTCATAAAATGAATAGAAATCTATAAAAAAACATTCTACAGTATAGTATGCTAGAACAACTTTAGTCAGGAAATACGTCACGAGTTGCACCTGTTGCATTTTACTTGCAATTTATCCCCTTTCATGTGCAAATTAGCGCTCATTATTTGGGATCTTGAAGATTTTAAGATCATTACTCGTCACGCTGTAGGAGACGATCCCAATAAAATCTAGGTCGGATTCTGTAACAGACGGCGTGATGACGTGCGTTCTGCGTGGCAGACTGTACGAAGAAGATCCTCCGTCGGTAGATCTACGATTAAAGAAAATCACTACTTTTTGTTTACGTCATCAATCAGCGTGATCGTGAAGAAAACGGGGCTTTTAACAAAATAACATTCTTGAGGTAATAAAGAGATTTTTAGAGACGCTACTACCGAATTTGAGGAGGTCCTGTGAGTTCGCCGTCGTCCTATTGGTGGATTTTAGGCGAGAGTTGTAGCAGCGCTCACACCAATTAGAAACTTCTCGCACTGACACAACTTTGTTGTCGGCCATCTTTGCTGTCTTTGGTTGTGACGGCACTAAATCGAGGGTCACGTTGTGCGTTCTGAGACAGCCGATGTCAACTCAAAGAATTATTTTAAGACGTGCAACTTTTTCTACAAATAAATCGTACAGCGTATCAAGACGGCTGAAGTCTGTTATCTACATGTTTAAATACTTAAAGTTTTACTGCAGCGGACTTCAGTAGATCATTATTTACACGCCCACACATCCCTGGAACACTTCTTTAATATTATTCCTTATTTAATTGCCATTCTGTATAGATTTGTTTCACATGTGGCTTCAATAGCGACCGCAGAGCCGCATGTGAAACCGTAAATGAAACCGTTTATTAAACCGTAATACGAACCAAAAAAACCTCAGGAGTTTAATAACTGTCAGTGTCTGAGGCTAAAATCTAAATTTGAGTGTGAGGCAAATGAAAGCCTTCATTTTTTAAATTTATTTTGTATTGTTTATTGCAAACAGGTGTCAAAAAAACACATCATTTTTCTACATAATCTCCATTTCATTCCGCGTTCCAGCACTTAACGAGTGTCCGGATTCCTCGAGAAAAAAAAAAAAAATTCAAATCAGATGTCGCACTTATAAGGTTTTCATCTGATTCACTCTCGTTTCTCAAAACACAGACAGCTGTTTGCAGAAAAATACAATTACTAAATGTTACAAAATGATATCCAGATCTACTTTAATTTTGTTTTAATAAGAAGAGTTTTCAGTTGCTGTAGAGATCTTTATTGATTTATTCCACAAAGAGAAAAAGGAAGAGGGAAAATTTAGATGTTTGGTTCTGATGAGACGTTCCTGAAGTTCTGTGTTTCTCATCAGAGACAGCGGATGAGGAAACATCAGCTCAGCTCAATCACACGGAAAATAACCACTAAACTACCTCATACAGACATATAAAACACCCCACCGACACACACACTCACTCACACACACACACACACACGGTAAACTGTTCATCGTGTGGCTTGCCGTGCCAGAAGATGAGGTTTCCCTCTGAAATTTATGACTAAAATCCTGTTAGTGGTTTCAACCTCGAAAACCTCCGAACGGATCCTAAAGAGAAAGTTTCTTTGTGTGTCTGATCATTTACAGACCTTTTATTACTGAACAAAACCTGACGTTAATTCTATACAAAGAAAGAAAGGAAGAGAGAAAGTGACGGAGTTAAAGGGATGAGAGGAGAAAAAGACTGAGGGGCAGACGGAGAAAAAGGGAAAGAAAGAAATAAACCTGAAGGAAAGCATGAGTTAGAGAGAGACACAGAGAGAAAGGAAGATGTGCTGACACAGAGACTGAGAGTGAGACAGAAAAGAGAGAAAAGGGAAGAAAAAAAAAGGAGAGAGAGAGTGAGAGACAGGCAAAGCGTGACAGAGCTCGTACTGTACCTTCAGGAATACACTGTCCCAGGACGAACTTAAAGCCGCCGCAGCATTTCTTCCTACACAGAAAAAAAAAGAAAGGGAATAAAATTGTGTTCAGTGTTACACCAAATACAGCTGTGGCATTTATTTTAACATTATCTCTCCTCCTTATCTCTGTGATGACAAATATACAGCACTCCGAAGACCCGACGACAGGTGAGGAATAACACACTCCGTGTCCTTCTGTTATAGGAAAATAATCAACAGTGGCGTGGTGCGATGAGGCAGAGTTACCGTCACCACCCAGAGGTGAATTATTCCTCTTATTCCACAGCGGTTCATCAACGATTATGTAAATGTACATATTTACATTCAACGTTGTGCAACGTGAAAATTTTCTATAACAGCAGCTCTGACAGTAGTGCAGCTAGTGCAGCAAATCGCTCTGATATGTTATCGTTTCTATAGCAACAGCTCATTCCGCATAAACGGATTAAAAGAGCGTGTGTAATCGTTGATTCTGTAAGGAGATGCTTATTTAACATTTATGGAAGGAGACTCCAGTGTCAGAGGTAAAGCTGAAACTAAGTTTTCCAACATCTTGCGGTTTCTCTGTAACGTGACAAGCTGCGTTTTTTTTTTTGTTTGTTTGTTTGTTTTTTTCGTCTTATTAACTTCAAGACAGAGAAAAGAGAGAGGCTGGTGAGGTTTATAGCTGCTATAATGCAAGTAAGAACAGGAACTAACTTGTTTCACAGCCGTTCCGCAACATTAAGTGTAACCATAAACGGATAAAAAATGCTGACGTTTCATTCTTTAATGGATGTAACATTATAGATGTTGGTAAATTGCTGTGGTATATGAAAAATAACAGCATTTGGGGCATGCTGTTATAGGAAAATAATCAACTTCAGGGTGGTCACAGTGACTCTGCTTCATCACAGCACCCCGTCATTGATTATTTTCCTATCACAGCATGACACGGAGTGGTTTATGCCTGACTTATAACACTTGCTCCTCTCAGGGTGTTGAGCTGAACATCACTTGAGTAAAACAAAAGATCATTTTTAAACCTGAGTGCTCACATTTTGACCTGAAGTGAGCAGAAGTATTTTTATGTTTCTTTCCCAATCCATGTTAATGTGATATGTGTGTGTGTGTGTGTGTGTGTGTGTGTGTGTGTGTGTGTGTGTGTGTGTGTGTGTGTGTGTGTGTGTGTGTTTGTGTGTGTGTCTTGGCCAGAGCCTGTTCTGACTCACTTTCATACAATGCAACACTGATCCAACATTTTCTCACACTCCACTGGGTTTTATAAAAATTCTCTCATAACAAATTATTTCCTAAATTCAGTCTGCTTAGAAAAAAAAATATATATATATATATATATACATATAGCGTATATTTGTTGCAGAATTATTACAAGAAATACAACACTGTGTTGTGCTGTTGTGGTAAAATAATCAACAACAGGATGGTGTGATGAAGTGAAAATTCTCTTTCCACCCTGAAGTTGATTACTTTCCCATAACAGCATGTCCTGAAGTGGTTGATTCCTCTTATACCACAGCAATTTGCCAACGATTACAATTTTTAAATTTTATTAAGGGACAAAACATTGTACTTTTTTTTTTTTTCCATTTATGGTTACATCTAATGTTGTGGAATGTCCACGAAACACATTCCTGTTCTCACTTACATTATAGCAGCTATAAACTGTCATGAACACTAGAAAAAAAAAAAAATTAGAACAAGAACAAAATAAAACTTCACAGTAGCAGCCATTTTGTTTCCCATGTTTTACTTACTGTAGTAATCCGCTTTATATCATTACTTATAATAAATACGTATATATACACGCAATATTTAAACAGACAAAGCTTAAAGACAACACAAACCTCACAACTAATGATAGAGTAAATATATTACTCTGCATATATTACATAACTGCTCAAATGTCTTTAAATATCACTTCTGCTATATAAAAGAATTCTTATATACATTGCATTGTAATATACGTTTCTGCTGCTTACTTGTTTTTTGTACACAATGTATGTTTTTGCCTTTAAGTGCATTTTGACTTATGACTATTTATTCTTACTTGAACTCACTGCTTTATTGTCGGTGCTCTACAACATAAGAATTTCACTCCCCTCTGACCCTCGCACTAGCGAGCGACAAAGCGACAGGCGACCGTTTATTCTCTACGTATGTACGTAACACGGAGGCGCAATTTCAGCAACAGAGCCACACGCAGCATTTGAGAATTTATGCACGTTATTTATGACGTAGCAAATCGGCGAATCCAAACAATTGCCTCGGTTGTTTCCTTTGACCAATCCTATGCCAAGTGTGAGCTGACATTTCTTCAGCTTTAGTTTGTGTAACGGGGGGAGGCAGGAGAGGCGGGAGAATGGGCCCAAGTGCAGAGTCGGCTTAAGGGATTAGAAAGGTTCTCAACCAAACTCGACATTTTTCCACCTGCCTAAAGCAGCAACTCTCAGATTTGAGAACACTGACCGAATGCATTATACAGTTGAGAGGAATCTCACGCTAGAGTCTGAGGAATTCCCCCAAACTATAATGATTATAACAGACTGGAATAAACAGTTCTGCCAATCTGGCCTGCCGTTTTATAATAAATCAACCTGGAGAAATCTCCACTGCGCCGAAATCTGGACTTCACACGCAACCAAGAGGACATAGTTAGAACAAACTGACAAAAAAAAATTATTACCCGATGAGTAAGAGAAATGTAAAAAAAAATTTTTTTAAATAGATTGCGTAACATAGATTGTCTTAATAGATTGCGTTTTTAACTTTATAAAAACACTTGGGTATTTGAAATTCAGTTGTTAGCTTAATTTATTGACCAGAATCATGTGACCTGGAAACTCATTTAAACCCAGATGCTTCTCAGACATCGTGTACCGTAAACACACTAAAAAACAGGCACGTTACAATTCATCTAATGCAAAAAATTTAAGCACACACATCACTTTGCGTTCTCCTGACTCCACTATGTTATGATAAAAACACATTCTTACACATTTAAATCGTCTATATTCTTACAAGGAAAGGAATTCAGACAGTAATTTGTTGACTTTTTATTTACTGACTCCGGTACATTCAGGTCATCTCAGCAAGTGCTCATAAACAAAAACAGAGCGGAGTTAAGCACACACTGAGAATTTATTACAGACCTCAGGCTTAAGCACTCTTCAGAAGTTATGCAACTGTTACGCATGTAGGGCGGCATTTGAGTAAACCACCAGTGGTTGGAGTGTCTCAGTTATTCTAGCATTGTTATTCAAGGACAAGCTTAAATCCATGAATATGACACATACGTAGAACTGAATTTTTACGGATAAAATTATGAATGAGCGCAAAATGAGCTGGAAGCATAGCAGATGAGTGCTCGGTCAGCTTATCCTTCAAACCGTGGGCCGTTTTCTTTAGCATCTAATGAACAAAAACATCTGCATTATTTTATTGATTAAATTATTTATTTATTTATTAATTCAACAGTTTAGAAAAGAACTGGTGTCTGCCATGTTTGTTTTGAGCTGCAGTCACATTTGTTCAGGAGAAATTCTGCGAGATCTCACGAAATTATTGATCGGGATTTGTGAGCGTAATCTAACCGTGTGTGTGTAAGTTTTGAAGTGTGCAAATTCTGTAGCGTGTATGTGATTATGTCTGTTATGTTTTTGTCATTGGTTACGATTATACAAATCTTGTATTTAAAAGCTTGACTCCGATTCTTACAAAGCACAAGTCTGCACTGAAAAAGATTGCACAGTGTATAGAGTCGTTTTTTTTTTTTTTTTAAAAAAGTATATTATGAGATGATATAGAGTGTAACTGCTTTGGTGGTCTGATACTTAGGGGGAAAATTATGGGACTGTTTTATGTGTCCTGACATTCCTGCAAGTCAAAAATCATAAATCACACACAGACACACACTAAGGGTGTGTCACATAACGTTATAAATCTGTGTTCCACCTGATCCTCCTGTTCAGAAGCCTGTCAGTGTGAGAAATGAAAGTGTGTGACATGCTGTTTTAACTTTAGCCATCAGTGTGTGTGTGTGACCTTCAACCTGTCTCGTGGTGAAATAAATCAATAATGGTCAGTTGCAGGATACCACACGGTATAGATCGGGGGTGTGTTGGCTAGAATGTAAAACCAAAGCAGTTACAGTGATAAACTGCCTCATTATTCACTCATCGGAGATCGAAGGATTACAGACAGACTATAAACACACACAGTTCATTCTTATTATTCATGGAGGCATCATCTATTCATGCTGAGCACCTGAGCATAATAAATCACTGAATGAACAAAAAAAAAAAAATACAGGTGCTGTGAGGGTGCCAATACTTTAATCACAGTGAAAATTGAGATGATTTTGAGTACAATCATTTTCTGATGATGCTAAAATACAACAACAAGAAAAAGTAGTTTAATTTTCTCAAATGGAGGTCCGTGATCCTACGCAGGGTCTATAACAACATAATGAACACAGTGAACAGGAAGCCATTTTGGATTTGGCTTCAGTTAAAGATAATTTTGAGTAACATATCAAATGTAGAATTGAGCTAAATAGCAAGTAGATAAAAAGAAAGAAGTCTGCTTTCACACAAGGGTGCCAATACTTTAACTGTAGTGAAAATAGAGAGACATTTGAGTGCAGACTTTTTCAGATGATGCTAAAACACAGCAACAATGGAAAGGACGTTGCACGTTTTATGCGGCTGGATCTTAAATGGTGCTCTATTGTGCTTGGATATTATGTTATACCCTATGTAGTGAGCAACTGCACTGAACAGGAAGCCATTTTGGATTCGGCCTCAGATGAAGATGGCGGACTTTTTTACGTGGATCATGATGCTTAATTTTTTAAAGTACAAATATAGTAAATAAGAAGCCATTTTAAATTCGGCCTGGATCCTATACTAGTACAGAAATTATATTATATTAGAATACTGTACTGTACTGTACTGGTTCTCCACAGAGATATCAGTCAGGACGATTGTGTAAAAAACTGACCAATCAAAGGCCTGCTCTTTTATTAGCCCCGCCCACAATTCCCATAGCTCACATAGTACATGGCAACAGGAACAACAACTGGAAAAGTGCTAAGACACGAAGAGATACACTAGGAGTCCGTAGGATACACATATCTCTCTCTCTCTCTCACTCTCTCTCTCTCTCTCTCTCTCACACACACACACACACACACACACACACACACACACACACACACACATAATGTACAACACCTGTGAGGACTCACATTAAATCCAGCAAAAATCTTATAAACTAAGGCTAATCATAATTCTACAAATGTTTTCTGTTTGATTTTGGAAGGAGAGTTTGTAATAAAAATATATATATACGCAGTATAGATAAAAATAATTAGATAGTATAAATATTTCTATAAAATAAATACACTTAAACTCATGAGCACGCAGCAAACACGACCACACAGTGCGATTTTAATACTTTTCTATGTATTTTTTGGTTTACAAGTAGAGCAATAATAATTATAATACGGCATACAGGCTGGGTCACAGACATGTACACGCACACACACACACACACACACACACACACACACACACACACACGGAGGAAAAACAGACTTGGGTTTAATAATCCAGAACAGAGCAGCTGGAGGAAATGAAAGCGTACTGATCATTAGTTAATGACGTCGTTTTGAAGGCCAGGCTTTTAATCTGAATCCATAAAATAAATCAGTAAGCAGGTGGGACTCGCGTTTAATTACACACATTTCACCTCTTTCACACTGAAGCATCTGTAAACGCTAATGAAGAACAAATGCATACATGTGTGTGTGTGTGTGTGTGTGTAAAAAGAGGAAGGTTTTATTAAAATCTGCCACCCGGCATGACTGAAGCACAGGACTGACCCACCACTAATCCACCTTCCTCATTAAACACCTCATACTGAAAATGTATTGCGTTATACTACAGACATATGGAGATACATGACATCATAAAGACGGCATTATGAAACACATCAGAGGAAAAATGTTCATCATTATCATCCCTGAGTTGTATCGTTTCTTCACGACTTTCCTCTGAAGTGTCTGTAATTATTAACAGGAAGGAAGAACGATGTCTGAAACAATTTCCTTCTTTCCTTCACACACTGTATAGACTTGTATCAGCTAGCAACCCACCCAGCGTGCTAACTAGCTACTGTACCAACTAGCCAGCGGAGTAAATTTACGTTGCGGAAATCATTGTGGTCAATCAATAAAACATTGGGTAACTGTTTGCTAAAGCTAGCAAGACTATGTTAACGTGCTGTTAAACAAGCTAGCTAGCCAGACAACTAATGTAAACCGGATTAGCCCCAAACGTAGAACTGTGTCTGTAACCAGCCTCTCTTTTTTTTTCTCTCTTGAAGTTAATAAGATTAAAAAAACGCGACTTGTCATGTTACAGAGAAACCGCAAAGAAGCGTAAACTCCTCTGTCCTGAGGATCTCGCAAAACTTCAATTTACAGCTTTACCTCTGACTGTTACAAAGCACTGACACTGGAGACTCCTTACATAAAGGTTAAATAAACTGTGAGTAATCTGTTTACGTTGAGCGTCCGCCGCACAAGTTGCTATGGAAACGATAAAGTATTATAAAGTACGCATTAAACACTGGCGATAACAGTGAATAATATCTTTACTGTATTTTTTATGGATTGTAATCGGCTTGCTCTTTTTTTTTTTATTTGGGATTCAGGAGAGAACGCAGTATGTATAGAAAAATGTAAAGTATAAAAAAATATTAACAACAACAACAACAACAACAGAAGCAGCAGCAGCAGAGACTCCAGAGACTCGAACACGTTGCAGAGAACGAGTGAGGAACGTGAAGAGCTCAGGAGAGACACAAATCTTTAGAAGTGTGAGTAGATGATGGATATGTGTGTACGTGTGTGTGTGCACAAGGCCACAGTTAGTAAAGGTGCTCACACAAATTACCGAATTCCACAGATCTGACCTTATCTGACCTTACATTAATCTAAAGAATGTAAAGAAAGTACAATAAAAGCAAACAACATGGGAACATGGATACACACACACACACACACACACACACACAGTGGCTTGGGACGACTGAAGGTCACAAACCATCCATCGAAAACACATAAATATGGAAGGCATCAGAGATCTAATACACATGCAGTGATGTGAGCTAGCTGTAACTCTGCGCAAGAGAAAAACAAGTCTCACACACACACACACACACACACACACACACATATACAGGCCTATTCAAAATCATACACTGTACTATTAGTGTATTTAATTGAGGTTATGTATTGACCCGTGTTTTCTAAAACGTTCTATATTTTCTGATAGCGCTGATCGTGTTGAGGGAAAAGTTGATATTCCTGGCAGTTTTGTCATTTCTGCTGTCATTTTGCTGTTTTTTAAAAAAAAAAATCTTTATAGGAAATTAAATTTCTGCATGCTAGCTAGCTAGTAAGATGAAGCATTAGCCTCCATCATAGCCTCGACAGAGACAAGCAAGAAGGCAAAAGCGACAAATCCTAAGCAAATGATTCCTCGGCCCAATTCTATGGCGCTTCTTCAGTTTCCCACTCATAACTTTACTTCTACCATTTACTATAACTGCAGTTTCATCTTATCCTGTCATATAAAATATAGTATAGAGACATTATGAAGAAAAGTAGAGCTTGAAAGGAAGTAGCAGAGATTGTTGAAGGCTCTGGTGAATGTACAGTATGTAGCTAGTGCAATTAGCTTGCTTCGTTACGCTAATCTGAGAACGAAGCTAGTACAAAGCCGAGCACGTAACATGTAAGTCAAACATCTTTTTCGATTTTTCACACTTAGTGTTAAACTAATGTTACCTAGTGTTAACTAGCTAGCTTTAGAAGCTATACTGTATGTAGCTACTCAACAGAACTCAGCAGAAACAAAAACAGGCCACGCCCCTAACCCAAGCTGCGATACTAGCACTCTTTATACAGCCACAAGAGAAAAACTACAAGCGACAGTAACAACATTTAACTCTGACGTGTTCACAAAGTGTCTTTATTTGTGCATAATTGTAGCTTGGGTCAAAAACACGAGGGTTCATCTGAGGTAATGATTTTTTTTCAAAAAACCAGAACACATGCTAAAGAGAAAACCAAAAACAAACAAAAAAACTACAAGACTAGAATTTTTCAGCTTCCATAAGGAAAACACGCATTTGTTGTCAACATATTTTGCTTAAAAATCAGCAGCTGTCACTGTCATGTTTTTATTGTTGTTCAGCTCTTCGGCATCTGCTGAGACTTTCACCCCGCCATTTGTTTATATCTTTCTTTCTGTCGCCTGCTTCGCTGTCCAAATAATGGCAAGCAGAATAAACCTCAGCTGAAGAAATGTGCTCTGGATAAATTGGAAGCTATACCTTGATTTCCTGGAACTGGTAATCTGCATTAGCGTGATGTTGTTTAATGCTAACGTAGGCTGAGCTGGAGTTATATACTGATATCTCTAGTGTCCATCTTGTCTCTTTGTTATGGTGTGTATCTGCGTTACAGAGCGATTCTGTGAGTGTTTTTGATAAATAAACATGTCACCAAGGGCCTGACTCATGTCTCCTGACACACACACACACACACACACACTCGCACACGCTACACACTCCTGCTGATCCAAAGCATCTCTGGAAATTGATCAAAGGCTGTTAATCCCCATCACATCACATACACACAGCGTCCATGCCACGTGTTTCTGTCTCTGTTTAATCTACCAGATAAAAATGTGTGGTTATTGAGGCGTTTAAAAAAAACATCTCAAAGATGGTTCTCTATCAAGTTCTCTATCAAACACTACAGTTATGTTGTTTTTATCTCCTGAGGTAACATCAGCTAGCAATAATCTCCTGAGGTAACATCAGCTACATTTACTGATTTTTACCTTGCTAGCATTAACTAGCAACAAACACTGGCTAGTGTTAAGCTTGCTAACAAGACTGCATCTTTTTGCCTGTTCTGCTCATCACTCATTGGCTAATTTCTAGCTTTTAAAAACACATAAGAAACTCTATACTTGCCACATTAATCATAGATTTATTTAGAAATGTGTAACATTAGCTTGAAAATGATCACCAAATATCTAACAGTAATCTCTTGAGGTAACTTTAGCTAGACAGCAGTAAACTAGTGAGGTGATTTTAGCTACAGTTACTGACTTTTATCTTGCTAGCATTTTCTAGCAATAAACACTGGCTAGCCTTAACCTTGCTAACAAGATTTCATCTTTCTAACTGTTCTACTAATCACTCATTGATTAATTTACAAGTTTTAAAATGGATAAGAAAATCTATAATTGCTTTTAGGCCGGGACAGAGAAAATACGTTTAGTAGTTAGCTTTCGTTATGCTAGTTACTGTATTTACACTGCAATTCTGTGGTAAAATGAATGCTAACAAAGTGGTGACTGCTTTAAAGCAGCAAATTTAAATGACAGGTCATCACAGTTTACTACAAAATGATAATTCCTGCTTAGTTTGTTGTATACATGCTACACAAGTGTGCTATTTGGCTATTTTGAACGCAGCCCTTGAAAACAAATCTACTCGTTAGCCAGAAGGTTATTTCTCTTTGAGCCACGTGAACTCGGCTAATCTGTTTCAGCAGTGTCAAGAGAGCACGGTGTTCACATCTGGACCTCCTCCCTGCGTCTCAACACCACCCACACACACACACACACACACACACACACACACACACACACACACACACACACCATTATATATTACACTTTACTCCTGGCCTTTTTTTAAATATATATATATATATATATATATATATATTGAGATAAATATTATCTGCACTCTGAGAACACTAAACCGTCCCACCAGGACATTTTTCAGTTGAAGCTGTCACTTTCCAGAGAAGTGCACATGTATATCGTGTAGCGCTGTCACGGCTCGTAGAAATCAGCTGTGTGTGTTTGTGTAAAGTGTCGAGGTATCAGGAGTGTGTTTGTGTAAGGCTTTTTGAGCTGGTGTGTGTGTGTGTGTGTGTGTGTGTGCGCTCTGATATGACAACTATACAGACAACTATACACATCACATCCTCAAACGCTTAGACTCCTCTCTGTTCTGGATTCTGATTGGTCGGAAGGTGTTGATTAATTGTCTGTGGCGACGTTTTCTGTAAGGAGGAGTTTATTTAGCGTTTACGGAAGGAGTCTCCAGTGTCAGCGCTTTGTAACAGTCAGAAGTGAAGCTGTAACTTTTCCGACATCTTCAGGACAGAGGAGTTTACGCTTGGTGGTTTCTCGGTCACGTGACAAGCCACGTTGAACGTCTTATTAACATCACGAGACAAAACAGAAAGAGGCTGGCGAGGGAAAGACTGTTTATTATTACTAAGTGAAAACAGGAAATAACTTGTTTCACAGACATTCCACAACATTAAGGATAAAAAGTATGACGAATCATTGTTTAATAAATAAAGAATTGTTGGCAAATTGCTGTGGTTTCAGAGGAATCTGGGGGCGTATCGTTATACGAAAATAATCAACTTCATGGTCGTAACAAGATCTCTGCTTCATCCCATTATTTTCGTGTAACAGAACACGGATTTATTACGCTAAATAATTATTATCCAGTTAAGATAGTTCATACGACGTGTTTTTTAGCATTATTTATTAATTCGTCTGTTAGTTTTCTGTGATGCTAAGCCAACACATAGTGCACTACTAAAAAGCAAACTGGATGCGAACGATTTTATTCGTAAATCGTTTTTTTTTCTTTTGTAGCTCCAGTAAAAAAAAAGCTTTTTCAACATTTACTACATATAGAGTAAAGAGGACATTGTGTACATTTTATTTAGTAGATTTAACAGGAGTTTATGTTTACAGCCATATTTATCTAGCTAGCTAAGGTGTATAACTAGCTAGATAATGAATATTAGCTAATTTCAGACTCATGTATTTTAGACTTTCCAATGCAGCTTGTAGCAACCTCATGTTCTAAAGGATTCTTTTTTTTTTTTTTAACTGACTACATATTTTTTGCTACTTTAATTTTTTAACGAAATGTTACATACTGCTACTTTAATGAGGAGGGCTGTATCGTGCTACTGCTGTTTGCGAAGTTTTTTTATTTATTTTTGGTAATGTTTTTAAGGATTATTTAGTGACAAAGATGTTTGATGGGAAACAGCAAGAGGAGAAAAATACACACAACACAAGTTGTGTATTTAGATGAGGTACCTATAATAAAAGGATGAATGAGGGGCTGAGAATTCCTGCTTCTCAGTAAACTTTGTGTAGTATTCTAGGATTTGATAACCTCTCTCTCTGTGTGTGTGTGTGTGTGTGTGTGTGTGTGTGTGTCTAAATTGTGACGTTCTGTATTAACACACCATTTATCATGGCTATATGCAGTTTGGGACGCAGCCACACTGTACAATAACAGCACTATATAATGAACGAACATTATGCTGTGTGTGTGTGTGTGTGTGTGTGTGTGTGTGTGTGTGTGTGTGTGTGTTTGCATGCTGTCAGACAGGAGTTGGATGGCCAACCACCATGCATGAGTTAAAATCTACAATCTCTCTCTCTCTCCCTCTCTCTCTCTCTCCCTCTCTCTCTCCCTCTCTCTTTGTTCAGGGCGGCCTTCAATAAAGTTCATTAGAGACACGTCTGTTCTGTCTGTGCTTCTGAGGGAGGTTCTTGATAATGCACTTCAGATCAGAACACACACACACACGCACAAACACACACACACAAACACACACACACACACACACACACACATACATTCCTGCACACTGAGCACAGATGTGTTCTCCCCCGCATACACACTCTCTTCACTCTCTCTCTCTCTGTGTATCGGAACACCCCTGAGCAATCTTTTATGAGTGCCGTAAATGTGTGTGTATGTGCGTCTGCGAGATGACAGGCTCACCAGCTTCTCTGCCAAGGTAAAGACACACCTGTCAACGCCTCCATATGCAGGTTATATTAAATACATAATTGGCTTCAAATGGATGTTTAATGTAGCGTTGAGCCTGCATGCTCGATCTGACGCTGTCATAATATTGCTTTCAGACAATTTAGACAAAAATGAAATACACACAATGTCCTCTTCCGACCATCTGACCATCCGACCATTCTCTCCACCGAGGACGCTCTTGTGCTTGTTTGGTCCGGTGTTATCTCAAGGTCGGAGTACTCCAGCTCCTTCCTGGCAGGTCTTCACCTTCGTGCCTTCAGACCCCCACATCTGCTCGACTTGTTTTTAATCTCCCCATTGCTGCGTTCCCTGCACTCGCTTCCTGTAACTGCTGCATCACATTTAAAACACTGATGTTTGCCTACAAAACCAAAAACACTTATCAAAACACTCATCAATCCCTGCTCTACAGCACGTTCCCCTCGAGCCTCCAGCATGACCCACCGATCCTCGAAACACAAGCAAGACGCAACACATAAACGGATTGAAAACGTGTAGAATCGTTGATGTTGTGAAGGAGACGTTTATTTAACATTTAAGGAAGGAGTCTCCAGTGTCAGCACTTTGTAACAGTCAGAGGTAAAGCTGTAACGTTAAGGTTTCTGACATCTTCAGGTTCTTGGTAACATGACAAGTTGCCTTTAACTTAAATAGAGAGAAAAAAAGAGATGCTGGTGAGGGAACGACTGTTTATAGCTGCTTTAACGTGCATTTTGTGGATGTTCCACAACAATAAATATAACTGTAAATGAACAGAAATTACAACCTCTCGTTCTTTAATAAATAGATAATTGTAATCATTGACAAATTTCTGTGGTATAACAGGAATACACTTCATGATGTGCCGTTTTTTTTTTTATTTAATACTTGCCACTCAGTTGTAGTAATTTACACATACAACCGCAGAAGTGACTTTCGGGGCTGCAGTAAATCATTACACGTTGATTAAACAAATTGATTTGCATAAGCTCCACCCCTTTATGTTGCATATTCATTAAGGTAATCACAAAATGTGTTATTCTGTGCCGGTGAAAGATGCAATCCTCTGAAGAACCTGCTAGCAAATCAGCGCACACGTTCGTTTGCAGGTGTTTCATTTCATTTTAAGTAAATCCGCTCCTCGATATGGATGTGTATTTAAACGTCAGTTTGTGTGAAAATCTACAGTACACGAGGTTGCAGGTCAGAGCTGCGGGGTCAACCAAGGAAAACTCATTAACCGTCTTTGCTTGGGCTGATTGGCCGAGTTCCTCCTAGCTTTCACTCCCCAAACATGAGCTTCTGCAGCTGGAGAATGTAATACACACACACAAACACACAGACACACAAACACTCTCTCTCTCTCTCTCTCTCTCTCTCTCTCTCTCTCTCTCTCTAAATCACCTACTATCATACTAAACAGTAAGCCAAGACGGGTCAGTCCGTAAGGGTGACCTCGGGGTCGGAGTTCTGCGTGGACTCATGACTCATCGGAGAGTCAGAAGGCCTAACTGCTTTTATTTTGTGTGTTTATTATGTGTGTTATTTCATTCTTCTTTGCTCTCTGTTCCTGTTTCCTGTAAACAATTAAAGATCCAAAAGCAATAAAAACAGCAGCAGCAGCAGCAGTCGGGCTGCGATCTTCAGTTCCACGTGGTAACCCGTCCCATCTGGAGTGTTTTTCTACAGTGTGAAGTTACAATGAGTCACGCAGCATCCCTGTTTTTATATAAGATATAAACACAAAAGAAAAAAAAAATCTGTGCCTTCGACCTGAAGGTTGTGAGTTCAAATCCCTCAACCTGCTTCGAACAAACCATAATTTTCTCTTCATCCCAAATCAGCCAAGAAATATTCGATGTCTGACACGTTCGTGCAGTGAATATTAAATACAAATCCAGTTTTACTCCAGTATTTATTATTACTCAGAAACTGAGGATTTATTTTGTATTTTTTTAAATTGTTTGCATTTAATACCTGCCCTTCAGCTGTATTAGTTTACATCATGTTGAAATCATTGAAGTGGCTTTCATAGCCTAAAGTTATAAACACAAACTGAAAATATCCTTGTGGAACGAAAGACATGGAATGAAGAAATTAAACTGTATTCAGTATGTTCGGTATGTTCAGTAAATTCTCATTATGGAGGACAAAATGCTGGTTACCAGATCACCGGATATTTAATTAATCAGAATAACAAATCCAATCTAGAGAACAAGCTAGGCTAGTTAGTTAACCAATATTAGCTAGTATTGGTAAGGTACACGATTTGAGATGTAGCTATCTTCCGAAATGTTTTTTTTTTTGTTTTTTTTTTGTCCACTTTGCATCTTAGCTGGGATATTTTTAGGCGAGACAGAGAGTCCTTCCAAAAACAGACATAAAAAAAGGATTAGGAATCTAAAAAAGATGTAAAGGTATCCAAGCATTTCTATTGAGAAAACTCTTCATCCATGATTTATGTCTTCCTGCAGCATTATTCCCAGAATGCTTTGTGTTTTGGAGACTGATTGTTTCCGCTGCTGGCTTTTGGCTTGTACTTTGACAGATACTTTGACAGATTCCTGATCATCCTGACACACATGCGCACACACACACGCACACACACGCACACACGCACGCACTCACACACACGTCTTGACATGCAGCTGTCACGGTTTGGTTATAAATCCTCTCACTGTGAGGTTTGTTTAGATAAAACAGGATTTACATGATCGCAGCAGCTCATGCGTCAGTCATCTTATCTCGTCTGTTAGATGGAGTGTGTTAGCGGTGTAAAGTGCACGTGTGTTAAAATGCCTCGCAGAAATGGATTACGTCCAATAATGTTTAGAGAAATGAGCACAGTTGTGAATGAGACAGAGTTTGATTGAGTTTTGACGTCTGAATGAGACTCGCTCGTGTGTGGAGATGGAGGTGGACTTGGAATCGGATCATGCGTGAATGATTAAAGCTGCAGGCTGGAGCCGAGAAAAAAACAGATAACGTTCTGCCAGAATTACGTCGAGTCCTGGTATCAATTTTTGTTTGACATGTTTGCTTTGGTTGCATCTGTTGTGCATGAGGCTGATTGAGAAACCATCACAACCAGTTACTAAAGTTAAAGTTTTTACTCAGCTCCACATCCTCATTCATTTGACTGCAAATTAAATATTTTGGTCTACAAGGCAGCCTACGTTACATGATAATACACCATCAGTACAATAGTTAATAATGCACTTTATCAAGTTCATCAGAATCAGAATAAGCTTCATGGGCCAAGTATGGATACAGTGATCCTACAGTGCACACTTACACACTTACACATGCAAAAACTACACTACAGTGCTGGACATAAACAAGACATAGAGTAATACGAAAACCTAACGACAGCTCCATAGCGTCACAATACAAACAACGACAAAGGAGCATGTACCTGACTAGCTAACAAACTGACCGTGCTAGCATCGTTATGAATCATATAAATAAATAAACATAAAAAAGAGGTTTCTATTTTACAAATCGCTAACTGTCCTCATGAAGCACAGCTGTATAACCACACGGTTGTTTAACAAAGAAAAATGTATAATCCTTGATTAGGTGAAGTTATTTGATAGGAGACAGGAACAAACATGTCTCTTCGATGTTCCACAACATTAAACCTAACTATAAAACCGTTAAAATATTTGACATGTTGTTCATTAATAACTGAAACATTGTAATCATTGGCAAATTGCTGTGCTGTAAGCAGAATAACACACTCCGGACAATGCAGCTGTGTGAAGATAATAATACACTCCGGGATGATTAAATTATGTCTCTGGACAAAACGAAAGTGTCTCCTCAGCTGAGGGATGTTGAGAATCGATCATGTGCTGTCTCCGTATTCTCCGGGTGATTTTTGCGATTCTGTCACTGTACATCTGACCAGTGAGTGAAAGCGTTTTACCAGGACTTGAATACATTTACAAAAGCTTTGGGGTTTTTTTTTTTTTTTTCATTTTGGAGCAATTTTTGCAGTTGAATGAAAACAAATAAAAATGTGAGGCTGAAAATGAAAATTTAACGCATGCGTCAATCATTTCTCCTTTAGGTTACGTGACTTGATCCCTTTTTCTTCGAAGCCCTTTCCTAGACGGGTCTCGAGTTTCCTAAGTAAAATTCAGCCTTGGTGTATTTTTCTTGCCGATTATAACCTAATTGCGCTTGAATGTTTTTTGGGCAGAACCCAGGATCATTTGTCTTGAAAGAGGATATCACAGTAAAGACTCGCTGTCCATGCCGTGATCCGTTTTTACAGACGCTGATTATTCCACGTGAAATTGTGGACCTGAGCCGCGTGATTATAAAGCACGGAGGTGTAAATCGAATCACATGTAAAGGAATTACTCTGGATGGACACGTCACATTCCTGAGTCCTACACGTCACCCGAAAAAGCATCCAGAAACCATTTGGAATAATTTACAATCGCATAAATCAAGCCTCGACGTAATTGTAGAATAAAAACATTTACAGGGATTTCAAGTAACGAGGTTTGACTGTGATTCTTGTTAACACGTGAAGACGTGAGCGTGTGTTTTTAATATTCTCCGGGCGTGATCCGGTTTCTGTGTCGACTGCATTAACGACGTATTTCCTACAGAACACAACGTATAAAAACAACACCTGTGCTAAACTGTGATTGAATGTAGGAACTTATATCAAACGTACACGTTCAATTCTGGATCGTGATTGGTCAGAAGGTGTTGATTAGTTTTCTAGAACAGCAGCTCTGACAGTAGCGCAGCTGCAAATCACAGGTTCATATTAATGCGCTCGTTCTAATACATTACTGTTTCTATAGTAACAGCTCATTCACAGGCTACACTAATAATAAACAAATTAAAAACCTGTGAAATGCGGTGAAGTTTTCTGTAAGGAGAAATGTGTTTATTTAACATTTATGGAAGGAGTCTCCAGTGTCAGTGCTTTGTACCAGTCAGAGGTAAAGTAAACTTTACGCTTTGTGGTTTCTTGATGTGTGTGTGTGTGTTTTTTTTGTCGTATTATCTTCAAGAGTGAGGAAACAGAGAGGCTGCTCGGGGAACAACTGTTTATATTTGTGTAAATTGCTGTGGTATAAGAGGAACAAAACATTTTTTTCTTTTATAGGAGAATAATCAACTTCAGCGTGGTAACAGTAACTCCGCTTCATCACAAACTTTCTTTTGTTTGTGTCTTTCTTTCTGTCTTCCTTTCTTTCTTTATTTCTATTGTTAGTCTTCTTTCTTTCTTTCTTTCTTTCTTTCTTTCTTTTCTAAATCTGTATTATCAACTTTAACATCAGTTCATTCCTCACCTTTCAGATTTTTCTACAAGATTTACATGAAAAAAAAAAAAATCTAAATAAGAAAGCACTAATCAGCTCAAGTGTGTGGCATAACATTGCGTTAAAGCTAACACACGCACACACACACACACACACACACACACACACACACACACACACACACACACACACACACACACGCACAAGGACACCCAAGAAATATCAAAAGACCACCCTGTGTTTGATGACTGAGTCACACACACACACACACACACCAAATCAAAATGTTATTGCAACCAGAGAGTCTATGTTTCTGTTTTATAACTAATGACTGTTATTTTTACATGGAAATAAAAATCTCACATGATTATTTTATGTTCAGATTCGATCCAAATGCTGCGTTCTGGAGTCCGACATCACACTGACAATAAAAAAAAAGAAAAGAGGTGCCACGGCTGATGGGAAAGTGTTCGGCCGGTGCGTAATTTCAGCGTATAGCTCGCTTTCAGCCAGCGAAACCACTTATAATAAATTAGACCACTTGGGTTCCAGGATACGAGGGATTTGCAAAAGCTCGCTCTCACTGTCAGCTGTTTTTTTATGATAAAAAAAAAAAATTGCGAGCGATGTCTAGCTTTAGCTCCATGACCAGTTCAACCCAACACCTCTGCGTTCTGACGGCGGAATAAAATCCCCACGGTCCGCAAAGAGACTCGGCTCTATCCAAAGCAAACACGCGGCTCAATCGACACAAAGAAATACCACCCGAGAGCTCGACTTTGTTTTATCAGAGCGCGTCCATGTGCGTTCACTTCCAACGCCTTTTATTGGATGTGAATTTTTCTCGGCCAAAATGTTAAAAAAAATAATACAACCTTGATCATCGTGTGCTTCTCCCTGAATATCTCCGAAATGTGAACAGCTTTTGGCTCGGGAATATTAACGCTCTGAGCGTGTTTTAGCGTTTTCCTCGTCAATTCCAGACCTTTATTAGCGGAGTTCTGATTTGTGATGGTGTTTGATTGGTCTGTGTTGACGGTCACGGCTCTTACTGCGCTGAAGAGCTGAACGATTTCATTCCAGTCAAGTTAAACACTCAGGCCCTGTCATATCACAAACTTTCTCGTTTTGATTTGGTAATAAAGTTAAACGAGCCAGGTCCTTCCCCTTAACTGAATTTCAAGCAATTTTTTAAAACTGTAAGTTTAAATCATGATGTGTTGGTCTAAACAGACAAAAAAAACCTACACAGACAAGTTAGTTAACTAGCTAAACTGTTCGTGTGATAGACTAATGCATGCAAAATAGTGTAAATTAGATTTTTTTCTCAATATAACGCCTTTTTTTTAATTTTTGAAATTCTGATTTAGCTCAAAGTAATGGCTTTTTGACTTGTTAAGTTTCAAATTTTTACCTACACTGAAATTCTTCCAGTTACTGAACTTAATAGCATAATTAAATTGAATAATTAAGCACAATTAAATCTTAAATCGTAACTTCTGATTTAGACTTGTCTCAAAATTCTGACTTGACAGTAAATTTTCTTTATTACACTGAAATTGTGTCGGTTATTGAACAGGTTCTGTAATATCCTAATGAATGCAAAATAGCATAAAATAAAATGCATCATTTAAATATTTAAATTAACCCCATACACAGTTTGCTGACCTTTCCCCTTTTTTTAATGAAAGTCCACAAAGTCCTGCACTGTTCATATATTATTACACCCCAGCGATGCTGAATTCTGGATTGTGATTGGTCAGAAGGTGTTGATTAATTTCCTATAACGGCAGCTCTGACAGTAGTTCAGATTAATGTCCTCTTCAGAGTGTGTTGTTATTTAACAAAGAAGCACATGAGTAATCGTTGATATGTTGAGGTTTTCTGTAACGAGACATTTATTTAACATTTATGGAAGGAGTCTCCAGTGTTAGAGGTAACGCTGTAACTTTAAGTTTCACTACATCTTCAGGACAGAGGAGTTCACGCTCTGCGGTTTCTCTGTAACATGACAACAGAAACTAACTCCACAACATTAAGATGCTGTGGTATAAAAGGAATAAAACATTACAGGAAGTGCTGTTATTGTAACAGTAACACTACCGTGTTGTTGTTTTCCTATAACAGCACAACACACAGTGGTTCAGATCAAACACTGAGTGATTTGTAGTCAACAGCAAAGGTTTAAAACCATCAATTTTTTTAATAGAGTTGATTCAATCTGGCAACCCTGATCTCAGGAGGTACGTGTGATTTACACTGATTCAACTTTACTTTTTTTTTTTTTCAAATCTGAATGGAATTAAAATACAGATGATAGTGGTGTTAAATAAAGTCACACCTATCACACAATAGCTATTAGGAAAGACAGGGGGCGGAGCTTTATGGCATAAAACCCATGTAAACTAATCTGAATGATGCCGGATCCTCAGAGCAAAAATCTAAATGTATGATGGCAGCGAGGGTTCAGTCTCAGCCGAGTTAGAAAGTCCTAAAAACTGAGATCCTGTGCACTAATACAAGACACATCATCGCTTCTGACCTCTAACAAAACCCCAAATTCACACGCGATCAGTCACCTGAGCCCACGACCCTGACAGGAACACTGTGCTCTTGTTTTTCCCTCAAAGCGCCAACCTCAGACCTGTGGGAAAAACCATCATCTCTGACCTTCAACAAGAACCCTGAACGCACATCCTCATCGGAAGAACATGCCAAGAAACTTTTACTCGACTCATATTTGACAGCGGACTGAGAATATTTATGAGCATGTGCTGTGTCTGGTCTTTTTTTTTTCCCATCAAAGGTCCCAAATCCCAACCTGGGACACGTACAGAAATCTTCCTGCCATTATAACGGATTGAACTTCGAAACAGCCGAGTTATTTGCAGTCGCTCTAACGTCTAGAAGTTTCCATATCAATCGCGGACGAGCATCTGGTTGTGGTTAGGGGCAGCGGAAAAAAAAAACAACAACAAAAAAAAAACAAATCCGATATCACTCTCTCTGTTTATCGGAGCATCTAAATACCGAGCGCTATCTCGTCAGAGGCTGCACGTTAATTAGGCCAAATTCAGAAAAGATGTGCACAAAAAAATACAAGACCGTGAAAGAGACAGAGATACGAACCGATAAGCCAGACGATGCTCTGGCGACGTCTGGGTCCAATAAACAAGCGCGAGGAGGAAGTTCAGGTCATCTTCAGATCACAACACGGATCGCACGAAGCCTGTCATCCTGACAAATCCCGGAAATTACACGCAACATGCCAGTCTATAAGTTGTTATATAGAAGCCGAGTGTTTTTCACCTCTCTGAGCCTAACTCGAACCACATTCCTGTCCAGCCTCGGGCCAAATCCATGACAGAATTACTACAAGCAGCCCTGACAAGCAGGAAACACGTTTGTTAATGTGGAATATTTTCTGAAAGGCACAAAGCGACCATCGACCACGACCTGCCAGCCATTTACAAACCGTTTGACCAGATTGTGCATTAAATCCGTTTTTTTTTCCTTTTTAAGGAAAGCGGTAGGTTACTGGGAGCTGTGCGCTTTAACAACACAATTAATTTCATATACACCGTACATATCAATCTTGTTTCGTACAAACAAACTTGAACAATATAATGAAACTTACAATGAATCAAAATATTCCTCTCCACACCACGACTCAGTGTAGGAATTGTGTACACATTCTGTATACTAAAATGTGCGAGATATTTTTAGTAAATGAAGGTGATGGGAAATATGTTGATGTAACATCGTTATTAATTACACAAAATAGTCACAATACACTTTTCTGAGATGATGCAGGTATAACTTTTTCTTATTTTAATTAATTCTCATAAAAAATTAACAATTACAAGCTCGGATTGGAAGCAGCTGGTTTTATTTTAAACTTAAAGGAAAAAAAAAGTAAAGTTTTGTATGTAAAGCGTTGTACGGACCTGCAAGGTGTTAATTTTTTTAGTCGTTATTTTGACTTACTAGCATCTCGTTTTCTGACTAACTAAACCATTATTTTGAATTATTATCTTGTTATTTTGACTTACTAAGTCAATTTGATGGATCTAGAATGTTTCTGCAAGAAAGAGCAAGAAAATATTGACAAAAAAGACTGAGTGGTGTAATAAAACCAAGCGCTGCTTCAGCAATGTATTAGTTTAGGGGTGCGTATACTTATGCATTTTTGACAGGGGTGTGTAAACTTTTTATATCCACTGTAAATCATTACTTTGACTTATTATCTTGTTATTTTGACTTTGTATCTATTTATTTTATTTACCAAATCATTATTTTTATTTACTAATTGATATTTAAACTTAGTATCTCATTATTTTGACTTGTCATTATTTTATCTTAGTCATTTTTTTTACTTACTAAGACATTATTTTAACTTAATTTGAAATATTTTCGCACTTTGCAGCTCAGTTGTTGAGTTCAATGTTGAATGTTTAAAATTGGAAAACTGTTTCATTTTCCTCCTTTTTGGTGGATCGTAGAAACATCGTCAGATATCGTGATGTTTTTTTTTAAATCGCCCATTATATAATTATTAAATTTTTATATAATTATACAGAATTTCGATGGTAACTTTACGGACATATGGTAATGATAAGCTATTTCATTTCATAAATACTCATAAATATTCACCCCCTTCGGCAATGCTTATATGAACCAACTGTGACAGCAGTACAGCATGTTGTCTCTTTATATAACTTTATACGCCATGATGGAGATATTTTTCCCAAAAAATTCCTCGAGCCGTGTCCAGGTAGTTGTGGATTAGTGGTGAAGAAATCTGAAGAACTGCCACAGTTTCATAAGGTCAGGACTCCGACTGGTTCAGTCAAGGACATCTATTTTCCGTTTCCCCTGCAGTGCTGCTTTAGCCGTGTTCTCAGGATAATTGTTCTGTTGAAAGACGAACCTCTTTCCCAGTTTCAGCTTTTTGGCAGAAGCTCGCAGATTTTTTTTTCTTTTGGATTTCTCTGTAATGTGTAGTGTTCATTTTTCCCGTCATTCCTAATCAGTTTGCCAGTCCCTGGTGTTGAAAAGCATCCTTATAACACGATACCTCCGCTGACATACCTAATCCAGTCCAGTTAAGGAGGTTTAATCAAGAACCCAACAGCGGTTCTCCATCAGTTCTGGATCTCCAGCACAGAAGCTTGACCACAATGCTACCAATGTTCTCATGAAACATCCGAATCATTAGCAGATTTTTTTTTAAACCATGTTGTGATACAGTATATACAAGGTTCTTGTCTTTTCCTCAAGAAAAAATCCAAACCTTTTCCCAAGACTTCTCTGGAAATCTTCCTTTTTTTTTCAATTTTTTCTGCTAATAAAGGTCATGAGCCATGAAAAGAAAAGAGAAAACAATTATGGAATATGTGTTAGTGCTGAAAATGGATTCAGAACATTAGAACACAGACGATCCATACTTTTCCTAAATGTTTCCAAAATTTCCATACTTCTCCATGCCTTTGAAATCCATAATTTTCCCAACCTGCAAAAAGAACCCTGAAGTAACATAACTGCTGGTTTAGCAGATGGTAGGATCAGCTATAATACAGCATCGCTGGAGGATTTGAGAGTTAATGGTCTTGGAAAACGGGCCAACATTGGCATTCCAGAAAAATATGGGATTTAAACTAACAACTTTGCAGTCCCTGGTGCATATATATTATATGTATTATGAAATAAAGACCCTGGAAATGTCCATTTGATGTTTTATCGCTCTGACTTGTTGCAAATGTTATTTATTATTCTTTTTGGTCTGTTTTTTGGAACGTTTTCACCAGTCTGTTGCAACACAGCTTGAGACGAGCATTTACTGTATTGAAATCAAAGAAATGACGAGTCGCCCGTCCAATCTTTACGCACTGCATGTGGTTATATGTTGTTCAGTGTTGCATGAAAGAAGCCATAAAGTAAGAAACGCCGAATCATGCAGAAATGTACTCCTCTGGACATTTTAACACCAATTCCATTGGATTATGTTTGATATAATACCAATATCAGAGCTGTGAGGATCGGCTGATACCTTGTTTTAACCAAAATTAGTCTTGTAGGCAATGACCAGCTAGGTACTAGCTAGTTTTCCTGAATCCACAACAGCTAGCATCCTTAGAGTGAGAAAGCACTCACTCTAAGCGATAAAGAGAGATGAAGTTAAGTGAAGTGACTTGTGGCCAAGTATGGTGACCCATACTCAGAATTTGTGCTGTGCATTTAACCCATCCAAGTGCGCGCGCGCGCACACACACACACACACACACACACACACACACACACACACACACACACAGCAGTGGGCAGCCTTTTTAGCTGTGGCGCCCAGGGAGCAGTTGGGGGTTTGGTGCCTTGCTCAAGGGTCTCACCTCAGTCGTGGTATTGAGGGTGGACAAGAGCGCTGGTCATTCACTCCCCCCACCTACAATCCCTGCCGGACCCGAGACTCGAACCCACGACCTTCGGGTTACAAGTCTGACTCTTGAAACCATTAGGCCACAACTTCCCCCTAGATGGAAGAATTATGGAAGAATTATGGAAGATTTCCAAATCCCAAAACAGTTTATTTGTAGCTTAGAGCTGCTGCAGTAATCAGAAAGACTGTCTGTTGCTCATCCCAGGATTCGCATCGTTCATACTGCTCATACTGAACACCCTGTGAACACACTCAGCACTGTTTGACTTTTCTCTTCTACTCCTGTGTACTGTAATGATTTATAATCTCACTATCCGTCACCCAGAAGAGGACGGGTGCCATTCTGAATCTGCTTCCTCTAGAGGTTTGGTACGTTTTTTCTCGCCACTGTTGCCCTGTGACAGCGTCGATTGTTAAAAGTGTTGTATAAATAAAACAGAATTTAACTGAAAGGTCCCTTGGAACCAGGAACCAGCCAGTGAGTCAGAAGGCACTCCGTTTTCCTGAGACGCTCCGAGCAGAGCTGAGAGATTTAAATCGTCACCAAAAACCCGGATGCAGTGACTCAGTGATTGAGTTACTAATCTGTAGGTTGTGAGGTCTGATCCCAGCAAGCTGCCACGGCCGGGTTCTTATCCCTGAGCTGCTTAGGTTCATCTCATCTCGATTGTACATCAATTAGTTGTCAATTAAATAGAAACTCTATCTATACCCAGAATAATAATGTGAGCAAGGTATCAGGATAAATTATTAACTTTTTCTACAAAAAAATTGTGGGATGAAATCACAGGCAACCCTAGTCGCCCCAACATCTCTAATTTCACCCAACGAACTGAAGCTTTCACACCACGAGACCACAGGTGTGATGTCACACCCTAAGCAAGCAAGTCTGCGCTATACAATGCAGCTCTAATCCCGCTGAACAGGGCTGTGACGGTGACGCGTCCCGCAGGAGCCGACCTTCTGACCTCCAGAAACACGACGCTACCTGAACACGAGACTTTGTTGTTCGTGGTGAAATGATACCGCAGAGAGGAAAAGTTTCAAGGTCACGTCAACATGTAACAGCAAATTTTCCCTGTCGATGTGAATCGGCTTGACTCGATGCGAATCGGGTACGCTTCGGACTAAGCGTGTTCAACAGGAGCTTATATTTTTACTACTATTTCCAGAAAGTTTACGACTCACGGTGTGTCAGGTGACCGACTTTTTCCTGGCCGTTTCTAGTGAAAACAAAACAAAGCAATCTGTGAGGGTCACTCCGAGATCAGGCCTTCGGAAAAGATCAGCGCGACGAGGCCCGATTTTGCCAAACCGACTCTCTGACAGGCAAAAATATTAAAATGTATTTAAAAAAAAGCGGCCGCAGGATTGCAGCGCTGGCTTCGTGTCGAGCGAGGTACAAAAACCCCCGAAAACAGAACTCAAATCCAGAAGATCCAAAAGTAACCGAAGGCATTTCGGTGGTGTAGAACTTTTTACGGCAAGGCAGAACATTTCCTCTGGCTGTAGTTCAGGGCCCTCAGGACTGATGAATTACCGAGAGTTTTCCTAATGGAGGAATAAATTAACACTTAAAGTGAGCATGAAGTATGTAACACAGCGAGGTGAAAACAGATCTACACTCGAGAGGAATTATATTTATGTAACAATTCACACACTTTTGGAGCACTTTAGAAGTTTTGGGGTGCAATATGGAAAAACAGAAGTGATTTTTAGGATTGCTCAGCAAATCAGACAACTGGTAGAAAAGTACTTTTTCATCCAGTTTTTTTTAAATTGTTTAATTCTGTATTTTCTTGGAGAAAAAGTAAAAAAAAAAGAAAGAAAACAATCTTTCTTTTGCACACTATTTTCATCTCTCCTACTGAGAAACCGAGATCCCTCGATGAAACTCCAATACATCGCCAAGTAAAAATATATATAGATATAGATAAGATATAACCAAACACTGACTTTTAGGCTTAAACTTTGGACATAAAGGGTTAAAAACATGTATATATTCTTGCAGTGTGTGTTAAGGACCCTGATCCACGGTTCTGACATTTACCAACAAATTACACATAACTTTATAATCCTATAAAAGTCAGTCAGTAAGAATTCTGAATCAAAAACCCAACATTAAATTTAACGAGAGGGAAATAACGGCCATCTAAAAATAAAAAAGATAAGAAAAAAAAATTTCCTCTGTGGTAATCACTTTAACAATGAAAGGGGAGAAATAAATAAAAAAAGATATTAATAATGGCACATTTGCAGTTTCTCGGTAACAAGACAAGCTGCGTTTTCGTTTCTTTTGTTTTTGTCTTAAAAACATCAGGTGGAAAAATGGAGGCTGGAGAGGAAATAAAAGTTTCCTGTATAGCTGCTATAAGGCAAGTGAGAACATGTATATAAATGGAACTAAAAGTGGATAAAAAGTACAACGTGTCATTCTTTAATAAGTAAAAAAAAAAAAGTCATTGTTGACAGGTTGCTGTGGTATAAGAGGAATAAAACACGTGAGGACGAGCTGTTATAGGAAAATAATCGACTTTGTTGTGGTAACAGTGACTCTGCTTCATCACATCACTCTGTCCTTGATTATTTTCCTCTAACAACATGACGCACAGTGTTTTATTCCTCTTATCCTACAGCAATCTGCTAATAATTACAATCTTTTTTTAATTATAGAATGACACGTGATACATTTTATCCGTTTACAGTTACATTAAATGTTGTGCAACGTCCAACAAAAGATGGTCTCGGATCTTTTCTTTCCACCTTCGCTGTCTATCGGGAATCCAGCAGGAGGTGGATTAAAAACAACAGCACAGGGCAAGGACTCGAAATCCGAACATGCTTGTGCGTTGAACGCGGTCCAACTGGAACGAAATGAAAAGGGCGTTCGGTAATACACTCTCTGACTTTATGCCACTCTGCAGAATGCCAAAGACATGAAAAAAAATTGACATGTGGAAAGAGTGAAATGGCAAGGCGACAACCGAGAACCATTAAAGGCATTTTATATTTGTCAGGCTTGTGCAGTGAAGCATGAAATCTGGAGGAGTCTCTGACAGAACTCCAGAACTCAGTGTTCTGGGGTCAGTTCGAAACCCTTCACACAATCCTTACGGACTTTTTTTTTTCCCCTGCAACCCCACTGTTCATCACTCACCCTTCTGCTACAGCTCTGTTATGACACCCTGGCTGTAGTGGACATGGAGACACGGTGCATGTGGTTACACTCCAAAACCGTCTGCAACCTGCATCTAGATTCAGACTCAGCCAAGGCAGCGACATCTGCTTCTCTTCAGCGAGGCCCAGATTCCTCGGACTGCCACTGGCAACGACTCAGCGCGAGAGGCTTCGCCGAAAACACGCTCCAGGCGCGAGTTAGAACTCGTGCTATTTACCGAAAGTTAAAAATAGGAGCACATGGAGAGCGGGTGACAAGCCTGTTCTTCAGGCGAAAAAAGAAAATAACTGGAGTTTGTACTCTCTGTAATGACAGACTGTGTTATTATACAACTTAATTGCAAGGGCTCTTTATTGGTGCCATTATTTTTAATCAGACTTCTATTTATTTGAGACCCAGAATGCTGATTTGTTGTTTTTGGCTGTTTCAGGTTGATCACACCCCACGTGCTAACCCTGCTTTCACACTAACAAGCGACATGTCACAGGTAGCTTGTAGTTTGTCTCTTGTGGGCGTGGAGCGTCCGTCCATCAAGGGTAGGAGCTAAACTTTACAGCTAACAACACGTGATTTACTACTATGATATACAATTTATTGTATTATTGTATTTTAATAAAGTGAAAAAAGTGTGAGCTAACTGCACTAGCTACACACGCTCACCAGAGACACCGAATACACCTATACACTCTTCTAATAACTAGCTAACTAATGTGAAACCTGGCTGTTTGATTTACATGCCAGACTTCGTATTAGCTAGTAACAGATTAGCAGCAGAAGCTAACCGTACTGTCTACACACTCTCTCCAGAGACACCAATGATCTCTGTTACTTCCCTCCAAGCTTTATTTTTCATCGTAACCTCACTCTCTATACACATTTAATGAGAGGTCTTATATATAACAGGAAAAGACAAAACCACTGTTATTAAGTTTTTCTTACATTTAATTGAGTCAAGCAGTAAATGGGAACTAATTGCAGGTAGGGACTAAAGCTGTGAGAGGAGAATGAATAAATGCGGTATGACCCCCGCCATATGATTGGTCCTATGATTGGAATCATTCGAGCCAGCGGTTTAGATTTGTGGCTTTATCACGTATGGTCTCCTGTCACCGCGTGAGAACTCACATTAAGACGAACAACTCAGCGTAACATCTCGGGGCGCTCACGCTCCTCACTTACGTTATAGCAGCTATAAACAGTCGTTCCCTCACCGGCCTCTCTTTATTCTCTCTCTTGAAGTCAATAAGAAAACACACAGAAACCAGAAACGTAAACCCCTCTGTCCTGAAGATGCTGTGAACAGCCCTACTTTTACGTTTTACGTTTTTTTCACTTGTAAAGCCATTTGAGCCAAAGTCATTGGTTTACCCGCATGTTATGTCATGATTGCACTCACCTGTTTCCTGTTCCGCCATTAATTAGCTCCTGATTAGCTCCTGTTTATTGGCAAAAATAGCTGGCAATAGCAATAATTACATTTTTACGCATGCGCAGTATAGGGAATGTGAGCGTTTTCAGATGTTTCGGTGTGGACGAGCAATTTTTGGAAACCCCAGTGTAGACGGAGAGCGTTTAAAAACGAAAAGGCAGTTTTCAGATCTATCCGGATTAATGTGGACGTAGCCTGAGTTTACACGCTCATGCCTTTGCTTTCTCATGTCTTTACTCATCGCACATTACAGTAACAGGAGCTGAATAAAACTGTCATCAAACTGATGAGGTATAAGAGGAATTAAACACTTCTGGACGTGCGCAGATGACGCGTTTTTCAGGTACTCTTTGTAATAAGTGTGTGTGTTATCATACAGCTAAAAACTCCTGATCATTTTCCATCTCACATCTGGAAAAGTCGTTGCTGGAGTTCTTTATTGGTCTCGTTATTTTGAATCAGACTTTGAGACCCCGAATTTTTGGCTGTCGTGTATTTTTAAGGTAAAACCGTCGATTACACGCCAAACCACGCGCTAAGTCAAACAGTTCATTTCTCCTGAGTCAGAATCTAGTGGCTGTTATCTAAACAGTGCACAAAAGGTCACGGAAACATGAAACAGCGCACTAACAGCTTCTAATATCCTGCATCGCTGCCAAAGTGCACGGGCAGACAGTCCCTGACTGCGCCGTGAGCGTAAGAGATCACTCCTGTGATTAGCAATAACCAGGAACTCGTGTTGTTGAGGCTCAGATTTAAAACAGAAAGAGGTGGATTACAGTGCTCATTATGAGCAGCTAGAGACGTGTTTGTTCGTATCCTGACCTGCTGCTTGAACGCTCGGATTAAAACCGCAGCTCCGCTGGCCAAGCTAACAGGCCTAAACAGCTAGCGCTCCATCTGGCATGAAACAAAGCAAAGTGCTGCTGAAAATTAACTCCTTAAGTGTGCTTCTGTAAAAACCGCACCAGGCCGAACTTAATTTACACAAATCATACTTTAATGCTGTGCTTCTTAGCAAAATTAGCTAGCAGTAGCAATAATTAGCATGTTTTACATATTGATCTATTGATATACACAATAGCGCTCTAATGACTACAAACATCAACATAATGTAATAATGTATTTTTCTTTTTTAAATGTATTAATTAATTTCATTCTTATTTAATAAATGTATACGTTTATTTGGCAGCTGTAACACTTCATGACATCACCCTGTCGTTGATTGTTTTCCTCTAACAGCGTGTCACAGAGTGTTTTATTACTTACTTAGGTCATTTGTCCTAAAGTTGCGCTAGTCTCTATAAAAATTGTGAAGGAATACAATGGTACAAAGGACTAACAAGAATTTACATCACTTCCTGTCATGACTCAAGATTACTTCTTGAGTCAAAAAAAGATCTTTATAATATATTATTAGTTAGTGTACATTTTTAAATTGACTATCTACAGGGAGCTGTGAACAAATAAAATGTTTTTTTGTTCAAATATTGACACAACTACCATTTAGATGTACAGATATTTAATTTTTATTTTTATTCTACATTGTTTTCTACATAGTTCTCAGAATTTCTTTCTTTTTTTAGGATATAAATATTCTAAATGTCACATTTTAATGTCTACATTTGAATTAGATTATAAATTTATTTTTATTGTTCAGTGTATTCAAGTAATGCTATTTAACAGAAAATATTATATAATTATACCATCTTTAATATGATCATTTTTTAAAATACACTGAATAATGTTATTTTAAGAAACCTCGCGTATTTGTAGGACATGAATTGTTTGTTATTTGGCTTTTTATGTATTTTTTTTAAACGTTAGTAAGATTATTTTTACTGCTACGGGGTTTTTTTTTTACCGTTCCTTGTATCTAAGTTTTGAAAAATCGAATAAATATTATGCGCTTTCCGCTTTCACATAACTGTTTTTCATTACATATATCAACTTTCTCTGAGAATTCCTAAATCACTTTATCAAATAAACATATTAAAGTCCCTTAAGTGACCACGCAGTAACCGAGGTTGCCAGGTATTCAAATATAATTAAGTTTAAAAAGCATAAATGCTTAATGAATATAAATGAACCTGTTTAAAATGGGTCGCTCAGTTTACATATAGAATGTGGGCGCAATTTGATCGTGTTTAAAAAAAAAAATATATATATATATATATATATATATATATATACAAAGCACCTCCACTTCCTATACACACATATTTATCATGTTTTATCACGTTGCTTGTAGTCTGCCAACTTTCTCCTGGCAGGAAGACAAGAAGACGAAAGACCTGCAGACGAACTCTGTAATAACATATGAACTGTGGAAAATAATGAAAAGCTTTAATACTAGCAACAGTTACCAAAAACAGCACTGTGTGTGTGTGTGTGTGTGTGTGTGTGTGAGTGTGTCGTTACGTTCTTGCGCAATACGTCAATGCAACGTTTAATCCGTCAGCCTCGCGTCTTTCCCACACCAATACAACTTAGAGGCAGTCACGAAACCCGTGCACCCATAAATACCAGTAAACCACAGAGTTAAAGAAAGTATAAAAATGGCTACACACCAGGACTTTTTAAAACAGCGGGGTCGAGGGATTGTAAAGAAACCGCACACTGTAACGCTGCTTCTCATCGATGCCATTTTGCTGTCACGTTGATGTCGAATTGTTGTACTTGGGCAGCAGATATTTTTAAAAAAATAAAAGCGTGGAACGTGGAGTTGTTTTCACTTCATGGCATCATTAAACACTCAGGAGGATTTACAGTAAAACCTCCGAGTGATCTGTGGGACTACGCGGATATGTACACACATTCGTTATGTTCATTCGCCAGAGCTACGGTGTACCACAAGTTCTCTGGCTGTGTCATTACTACACCAGCAGTTTTCATTAAATATATTTTCACACACACACACACACACACACACACACACTTATAATCCTTAAAACAATAATTCATTTGCTTAGTTATTGCCATCTTATAAAGCTTCTTCTACAGCTTTAGGAGTAAAACACACTGTGTTGTGCTGTTATAGAAAAATAATAAACAGCAGGAGTTACTGTTACCACACTGATGTTTATTATCTCTACTGTAACACTGCGTCCTGACGTGTTTTATTCCTCTTACACCACAGCCATTTGGTAGCAGTTACTATGTAGTTCCTGTTCTCACTTAACTTACAGCAGCTGTAAACAGACATTCAGTTTTGTTTCTCTCTTGAAGTTAACGCAGCTTGCTTTCTTTTGTTACCAAGAAACCGCAAAAAAAAGGAAACTCGTCTGTCCTGAAGATGCTGGAAAACTTAAAGTTACAGCTTTACCTCTGATTGTTACAAAGCACTGACACTGGAGACTCCTTCCTTAAATGTTAAATGAACGTCTCCTTACTTTAAGAAAATTCACATGACGTTTATGTGGAGCGTCCACCATACAAGTCCTTGTGCATGAGCTGTTGCTATAGTAACGATAACGTTATTTATTAGAACGAGTGCATTAATATAAACCTATGAAAAAAAACCTCATTTTTTCCCCGAAAAAGTAGACGTTTGAAGTAAATGTTTTCTGTAGGAGTTTATCAGTCTCTCACAGGGTTCTGGCAAACTCTTCTTTATAACATGCCTATATATGGACACCTGACCATCACACCCATATGAGGTTCTTCTCCAAACTGTTGCCACGAACATAGAAGCACACAATTGTATAGAACGTCTCTGTGTGCTGTAGCGTTACAGTTTCCCTTCACTGGAACTAAGAGACTCAAACCTGCTCCAGCATGACGATGCCCCTGTGCACAAAGTGAGCTCCATGAAGACATGGTGTGTGAAGGCTGGAGTGGAAGAACTCGAGTGTCCTGCACAGAGCCCTGACCTCAACCCCACTGAACACCTTTGGGATGAACTGGAACACCGACTGCACCCCAGACCTCCTCGACATCCCAACATCAGCGCCTGACCTCACTAATGCTCTCGTAGCTGAATGAACACAAATCCCCACAGCCTCGCTCCAACATCTAGTGGAAAGCTTCCCAGAAGAGCGGAGCTCTTCAATGTTCAACAAGCGCATATGAGTGTGATGTTCAGGTGTACGCATAGTACTTTTGGCCGTTTGGTGTACCTTAGAGCAAAATGCAAACCTCAAGCAACATTCTTCACTGAGAACTGAATGCAACCCCCCCCCCCAAAAAAACGAAGCAGAGATATAATATAAATATAAATCACACATTCAGCCTTAAAATTTTACTCCCAGTTATCTATATCTAACATAACTCTAAATTACAGCGTGACACTAAACTACATTTGTGCAACTTTAAAAAAATAACATTGAGCAATCTGCATTTGATCAAACTGAGAAATGCATTTGGGTTTTATACTCTGTAAGTCATTTGTGTTTCTGGATAATAAACGGCTCCATTTTTTTTTTAAAAATCAGAGCTGTAAATAATACTGAAATCTTTTTCTGCATTTTATTGGATAGTGTTCAGGTCATATTTAGTTCTGAAATAGAAAGCTATTTCATTTCTGTCCCTCATTACATAAAACTGTTCATCATTTCTCTTTGACCCACTTTTGCTGCACGCTGCAAAATGAAAAAAATGGAAATGATTAAACTCTGGCTTCACCCATAGACATAATTTCAGTTTTTTTTTTTAAATATTAAATGGTCTTATCTATGATAATCTTGCTTTCATTAAGAATTTCTCTGTGTATCTGGAGCCTTTTCTACGTTCTTCTCTGATTATTCGGCGCTAGTCCTTCGGGGAGGTTGAACTTACAATGATGGATGTTAAATGGTAAACCTTTATTTACCAGCCCAGTGCCCCTGGAGATATTAATCTGTTTTACAGTGGAGACCTGGCCGTGATGGAGAGCACAAGTTCCAGATCCAACACATAAAAATCCACATCACGCCAACAGACAGTGAGAAATTACAGTACAACAATAATGTGGTTAGGGGAAAATGTGCCTTTGTCTCTGAAAAAAGATGGCGTGGGTTTGCGCTCTCCTTTCCGAGCAGGGCAGTGTTGGGTTTACTCATCTGAAAAGAGGTCGGTGTTGATGATGGTGTTGGTTTGTGTGATGGAGTTGGTTTAACTGGTCTGAGAAGATGATTATGTTGAAGATGGTGCTGGTTGAACTCATCTAAGTAGAGAATGGTGTTGGTGTTGGTGATGATGGTGTTGGTTTGTGTGATGGAGTTGGCTTTGCTCAACTGAGAGGAGGATAGAGTTAACCATTTGTGATGGTTAAATTCATCTGATGGTGCTGATGATGGTTTCACTCAACTGATGACGTTGATGGTGTTAATGGTGTTGATAATCGTGTTGGTTTGTGTGATTATTCATCTGAGAAGCAGATGCTGTTGATGATGGTGTTGGTTAAACTCATCTGTTGTTGTTGATGGTGTTAATGGTGTTGATAATCGTGTTGGTTTTACTCATCTGAGAAGAAGATGGTGTTAATGATGGTGATGGTTTCACTCAACTGATGACGTTGATGGTGTTAATGGTGTTGATTATGGTGTTGGTTTGTGTGATTACTCATCTGAGAAGCAGATGCTGTTGATGATGGTGTTGGTTAAACTCATCTGTTGTTGTTGATGGTGTTAATGGTGTTGATAATCGTGTTGGTTTTACTCATCTGAGAAGAAGATGGTGTTAATGATGGTGATGGTTTCACTCAACGGATGATGTTGATGGTGTTAACGGTGTTGGTTTGCGTGACGGTGTTGGCTTTACCCATCCATGTGTTGAGGTTTTAAGGTGTTGAAGATGGTGTTGGTTTAAATATAATTTTAAAAGGATGATGTTGGAAGATGGTTTTGGTTTCTGTGATAGTGTTCATTGAACTCTTGAAGAGGATGATGAAGAGGTTGAAGGTGGTGTTTGCTTAAGTCATCCAAGGAGGAGCTGGTGTTGAAGATGGTGCTGGTTTGTGTTCGCCTCTCAGCTGATGGTGTTGATGATGGTGTCGGCTGCACAGGTTTATAACTAGCAGCTAACTTTTCCACTATCCGCTCACAACTAAACATTTTCACAAGTCAGCACATTGTTGGCTCATTTTAAAACCAGGATATTTACTGCTGTCACTGGGTGAGATTTAATGACTAAGAAATGCTGCAGAGTTACTTAGAGCTTCAGGGCAGATCATGGTACGCATCCATCACTGAAGAATTCAGCTCGAAGAAAACAAAACACATCCAATATATCCTCTCCCCCGCCCACACACACACACACACACGAACATGGCAGACCCCCTGAAACACAAGCTCTCGCTCAGGAAGTGGAAGAAATTCATCTTTGGCCTACTACAACTGCTTCAACAACAACAGCAACAACAACAACAACAACAACAACAACAAAAAGCAGTGCTAACCAAAGTGCTTGGCCTTTCCTTCAGTGCAGTGACTTTCTCAATGTCAGAAGCTCATCAGTCAAGCTTAGAGGGGTTCTCTCTGTGGAACACCAGCTAATGATGATGAGGAAACACAACACTAAACGAGGGTCTGACCTTCTGTCAAGCTTATCAAGAAAGAAAGCGACAATATGCAGACACGGATTATCTGTTCTGGGATTTTTGTTTTAGGAAAGTACTTCATCTCCACACATTATACAAGCTTACAAGCTCACATACGCTCAGTGATGTCGCGTAGGCCGGTGTGTACGAGTCCTCCAGTGCTGCAGGTGGCGCTGCACCAAATGAACAGCAGCGTCCACGACTACAGGAGGAAGATTTCCCAGCAGCATAAACTATGGTGAGTTATCGGAAATGACAGCGCATGAGGAAAAGGAAGAAATGCTTATTATGTTTTAAGAGTCATGGCACAACGTGAGAGGGACGAGGATGATGAGTTTAGTACACGCCTCATTTGTAACGACCAATCAGAGGCTCGGTCACATGGCGTGTTTGTCGACTGCAAGACACAGCGAGTGCATAATAAATAATCAACTTTATCTATAAAGCACCTTTCATAACTTAAAATGCAGCTCGATGTGTTTTACTAGTAAAAAAAAAAAAAAAGCAAATAAAAAACATCATAAAGGAAGAAGCTGAAAATAGAGAAAATACTAAATTCTAAAAAGAAATAATTCTAAAAATGATAAGTAATAAATAATTCAAATGAATGAATAATAAGGAATTATTATTTTTTAAAATTTTCATTATCATTTTCTGCTTCTTCTCTTCTTTTTTCTTTATAAAACACTTTGATTTTGATGCATTTTAATGTAATGTATGATAGGTGCTATCAAAATAGAGGAAATAAAAAATGCAATATAAATTCTGGAATAAAATTTATAAAAAAAAAAAAAAAAAAAGAAAAATAAACATGATAAAGTAACCATAAAATAAATGAGTAATTAGGACTAAACTGTAATAATGAATTTCCTCCTTTTGTGTGGTAAGTATACTATATTAAATATAGTAAATATTTTTCCACTGATCATTTTACTGTTACATATAAAATAAAATTAAACTATGCTTTTTGTTTTTACTTTTTTTTTTTTTCCTGTTACTGCTGTTTACTGGCAGTTTGTTAGCAAACCTATATATTTTGATACATATTATGTATCACAGAAATGTCCTCGAGTATCATAATGTGATATTTTTGTCAAATCGTCCACCCGTAGCAGGTGATTTACAACGTCATGTTAACTTTAGATGAAATCCAGCAACAGGGAGACATAAGAAGACGTCCATTTATTTAGCTTTTCAACTGGTCTTGCTTCACATTAGTGTTTCGAAACAGTGAAAAATTTCATATAAGATTAGATCCAGTCTTCCAAACCACTGCTGCTTTCCCTGCCTTATAGCGCAAGAGTGACAGTGTTGCTATTTTAAACCCAGAGAAATAAATTAAAAGTACCATCAGGAGTTTATTAAACGTAATTTTGTGTGATATGTTGCAATGCTCTGCTATGAATTAAAGAAAGCTGGGATTGATTTGGTTCATTCCTGACCTTTCTGGCTTTTAGGCTTCGTACTTTTGCTTCCAAATAACTCCAAACACTGCGGTTTCTGACTCTCTCTTCTGTCCTTAGGGTAAAAATAAAAAAATATTTATTTATATATATATATATATATATATATATATATATATATATATATATATATATATATATATGTATATGTACAATATTTTATTTTTGTGTCTTGAAGCCAGGCTGTGTGTGTGTGTGTGTGTGTGTGTGTGTGTGTGTGTGTGTGTGTGTGTGTGTGTGTGTGTGTGTGTGTATTTCATTGTAACTGCAGGCCTTTGTGTTGCTTCTCAGTACAAGACTACTGACTACAGGTCACGAAGCTGCTCTGTAGATGTTTCACAACATGCAAAGTAAATACATACGGATTAAAAAGTACAGTTTTTTCGTTCTTCAATTGAAAAAAAAAATCATAATTGTTGGTAAACTGCTGTGGCATAAAAGGAATAAAACACTTCAGAGTGCACTGTTATGGGAAAATAATCAACTTCAGCCTGGTAACAGTAACTCAGCTTCATCACACTCTGCTGCGTCGTTGATTACTTTCCTACAACAGCACGACACTTATCCCTTTTTTATCCCTTACATTACTTTGCTTAAAACCAAACAACAAATCATACAGGTATGCAGATCTGTCATATATTATTATAATCATGTTTTTTTACCCATCTCTACCAAGGGTGCCAATAATTATGGAGCTTGCTGTATATGATTTTCTTTTTTTTTTACATTTTAAATAACTGTCATTTTAATTTTATTTTATTTTAGTAATCTTACGGTTATAACAGTCTACATTTTTGTCTTCACTGTATTTAAACAAATTTTTAAAATGTCAGAACTTTGGTTTTCGGTTGAACAAATTCGTTAAAAATTATTATTATTATTATTATTATTATTTTAGAATTTCATTTAGATCAGAATATCCCAATGTGAAGGATTTCCATTAACCACTCAGGAGAGCAGTGCGGTGTTTATCTGCATGTGAACTGGAGTTACACATTGACACAGCGCTCTGAACTCTGGATTCAGGCCTCCACTCTGTGAGCTGTTGACCTTTGACCTCTGAACAGCGCACGCAGCCATTACAGCAAGGCTGAAAAAGACCAGACTGCTGTTTCCCCGAGCACACCAATTACTGTGTTCATTAACAGCTGCTCAGAGGAACTGTTTTTCTGTTAGAAGACGTCCAGAACAGAGCGGTCAGGCTCTTTACAGGAGCAAGGAGCTCAAGTGTGCTCAAAAAGCATGATGTCATGGACTAATTTGCATATTCATTGATTCTGCATGATCATTTGCATATTAAAACATGTTACTCAAAGAAGGAAGATTTTCTGCAGACACTCAGAATAGAATAAAACAGAATTTGAGCTTATAGATCTGTAGAAAGAAGTCGTCTTTGGTCACAAACTGTTTACGTATTTACAAAATTCTATAATTTCTATCAAGAAATAATCAAACTGTCTGTCTGATCATTTTCTGTCTGTCTCTCAGTCTGATAACTGTCCGTCTGTCTGTATGATGACTGTCTGTCTGTCTGTCTGTCTATATTTTATCTATCTCCTACTCTATGTGCTTATCTATTTGTCTCTAATAACTGTCTATCTCTGTCTCATATTTATCTGTTTAACTGCTGTCTAATAGCTTTCCATCTGTCTCTCAGTCTGATAATTCTCTGTCTCTGTGTCGTATAACTGTCTGTCTCTCTGTATGATAACTGTCTGTTTCTCTGTCTGTCTCTCTGTATAACTGTCTCTCTCTTTCTCTGCCCGTCTCTCTGTATGATAACTGTCTGTCTCTCTGTCTGTCTCTCTATATGATAACTGTCTGTCTCTCTCTCTGTCTCTCTGTATGATAACTGTCTGTCTCTCTGCCTGTCTCTCTGTATGATAACTGTCTGTCTCTCTGCCTGTCTCTCTGTATGATAACTGTCTGTCTCTCTCTCTGTCTCTGTGTCGTATAACTGTCTGTCTCTCTCTCTGTCTCTCTGTATGATAACTGTCTGTCTCTCTGTCTGTCTCTCTGTATGATAACTGTCTGTCTCTCT